>CATIWQ010476091.1:0-29586 GCA_949673415.1 Euphorbia schlechtendalii | reverse complement strand
AATTGACGACTCCCATTAAAGAGTGGATACGGTTTGATCAACTTTAGCTTTCACTTGCATACCTTACAACTTTGCTTTGCTTTCTACTTATACTTTCTATTTCAAAGTTTATGATATGTCTATGTGTCATATTGCGTATTTCCTGCTAAGTCTTTTATGTTAATCAAGTTATATGCATTAGAGTTAATTTTAAGAGTAGTTTCGGGGTTAACAATATCGTGTATAATCACTGGATCTGTGATATAACGCTGTTTAGTTAGCCAACATTTTTGGAATGGTAATTTCCTAAATGTGGCTATGTGAGAGCGACCCGTACTAAGTATAGTATTGATGTTATCCAGGTTTATATAATAAGTCTTATCTAGTTTGCGATAGGTTTAGAAAAGTTATTTAATGTGTTGCTTTTCGGTGAATTATTGAACATATGATTGTGTTGAATCGGTTTGTTAGATTAGTCTAGTATGTCATAACATCTTCGTTGATCTTGCATGTTTTCTCTGCTATACTTGTTCGTAGTGAAAATCTATTTATTTAGAGTCTCTAATCTGTGACATCTATATTTACTCAACTTTTCATTCTAATCTTCCTATCCATAAAAATCTCTAATCTATTTTTATTTTCTTTTATTTTGTTTTTCCTCGTTGATCTTTATACCAAACTCCTTCCCCGTGGGTTCGATATCTTTTAAAACTACATCGCAACTGTATACTTGCAGTTATCATCATTTTTCTATGTGATAAGAGGTGTTGACAAAAACTACATTTATTTGTGAACAAGTTTTTGGCGTAACAAATAGCCAACAGTTCACGAGATGTTAGAACCATTATTAATTAAACTTATCAGCAGGAAAGTGGCGAACATTGTTTCGTGTCGAAAGAAAAGACTTTGAGAAATAAACTTGTGAAGCTAGAGAAGGTTATTACTTCGAATTTTTTTGTTGGATGAGTTTTTGATATCGTATCGATCCAATCCTGTTAACTCCATCCAAACATCCGTTAAATCATAATCTTCATCTTTCTCAAACTCATCAAAAGTTTCTCCCAAACTAAACCACTTAATCAAATCCATTAAGGTAAATTTGTATTCTTCCCCTCCATTCTTAAATTTCCTTTTCATAAAGTTTCCATCTTCCACAACAATAACCAAGAATTTGAGGACCCATTCCTCGATAAAAGGAAAATGCATATTCACAAACTTCTCCAATCCAAACAGTGAAAAGTACTCCTCTACTTACGCATGAATCCCAGCATCAATAGCAAAAGTAGGATCGTAGAAAAGCATACCGTGAAAATTGAAGTTATTGATTCTCAAGTGTCTTTCAAATTCTTCTTCACTATAGATTGGAAAAGGGCATCCATACTTATTTTGTTGGTTGACCAAATTGTTCTTCCCTTTAATTGTTGCAGACTTCTTAGGAGCCATTGAATTCAAGAAAGAAAGAATTGTGTTTCATTTGGAAAAACAAAGAAAACTTGTTTGCAAGAGATTGTATTTGTATAAAAGAGTGATTGATTTGGGAAAACCAATTAGAGCCGTTATAGTAATAACTGCTGAAAAATCACACCAGTCACGATTATGAAAGTCAGTCAAGATCATGACTTTCTCCTTATAGAAATAGAATGTTTTAACAACTTAATTCATGAGCGCGATAACAGGTCGCGAGCGTGAAATGTTAACATCTAAAAATTTTGTTCTTTTTTTTTAATTTTAAAACAACACTAACTTAAAATACAAACAAATCATTTTCTGCTCTTACCAAATCGTTCTATTTCTGATTTGAAAGAAGCCAAACTTTCTCCCGAACTACGCGTACTTGGCATGCACACGCTAGAAAGAAAACTCAATGAATAAGCAAGAAAAATATGTTAATAATAATATATAAACATGTAAAACTAAAAATAAAAATAAATAAATCTATTGACACACAATATAATTGCCCGTTCTCTGGTAATTTGATCTTTAGAACACACTTGCCTTCCCCAGCAACGACATCAAAAACTTGATCGCAAGGTTTTGACTCTATTTATTTTGAGGGCTTATGTTCTGTAACGGTGCCAAAAACCTTATTCCCCACCTTTCTACCAATAAGATAAAAGTTTAAAATATGAACAGGTGTTATCAATGCCACTTATCAAATAGAAAAATGGTGACCACTGCAAGTATATAGTTTCAATGTAGTTTTAAAAGATATCGATCCCACAAGGAAGGAACCAGTTCTAAAGACAAAAAAGAGTAATGGGGTAAATGAAAATAGATAATTTTTATTGTTGTAGGTTGGTTGGGATATGATGGTAAATAAATTGATAAATGTATAAATAGATTAGAGTAGAAGAAATCGATATAGATTATCCCTACGAACAAGTATAGCAAAGAAAACATGCAAAATCATCTAAGATATTACGTACACTAGACTACTTTAACATATTCGATTCTAGACACTCAGATATTCAATTATTCACCATAGGGCAACACATGAAATGAATTTTCTAAATCTAGTGCAAACGAATTAAGACAATTATATAAACCTAGATAACAATAGTACTATGCTTAGTACGGGTCGCTCTCACATAGCCATATTTAGCAAGTTACCACTCCAAAAATGTTGGATCACTAAACAGTGTTATAATCACAGATCCAGTGATTATGCACAATCTTGTTAACCCCTCAATCACTCTTAAAGTTAACTCAAAAGCATATAACTTGATTAATATAAAAGACTCAACACGAAATACACAATGTGACACATAGACATCATAAACTTTGAAATAGAAAGTATACGTAGAAAATAAAGCAAAGTTGCAAGGTATGCAAGTGAAAGCTAAAGTTGATCAAACCGTATCAACTCTTTAATGGGAGTCGTCAATTCCAACAATTTCTACGTTTGCTTTGAATTCGGTCTCGGCTCGTACAAAACCTTAGTTAGGATGCTATTCTTTGTGAATATTGAATAAACTAATATTGAAGAATGAAAAATTTTATTGATAAGTGATTTGCAATTACACTTATACAATAATTGCTCGAATATATAGAGAAATCTAGTGATCGAAATAAGGTTCGAATCACTTACACATTTTCTCGCTAACTTAGAACGAAGCAAAATGTACATGATTTTCTCTCTAAAACTATGTATGCACGTATACCAAACTACACACCATATACCATATGCCACACCACACCATGAAATTATGGAGTTTGGAGCCCTATTTGTAGAGTATAAAGGGTTGCATCCATTCAGATGAAGGGTCGTGTCTATTGGTGAAGAGTTACATCGCTTCATTGTGATTGGTTGAATTGGTTTGATCTCATCTACAATGGAAAGGCACCTTTTCATGATAGGTTGATTTCCAAAAGGTTTCTTTTCATTTGACAGTTGATGGCAATTAATCATTCTTATCCAGCGATTGAAAGAAGAGAAGAGTTGACCCAAAACCGTCAAGGTCGCGACCGTAAGTGTATGTCGCGACCTTGAATACTTGGTTGGCAACTTTCTGTTGTGAATGTTAACAAGTAGCGACCACGATATATGTGTCTCGATCGTGACATGCCTTTTTCACATGATTCCTCTTTGCGATTTCTACCGATCTTTGACATCTTCGATCCTTTGCCAATTCCTTAAATTCCACACATCTTTTTGCACCTTTTTCACTCTTTTTGCATAGAATTCAATCTTTAACCATTTCACTCCCAAGATTCACTTAGTTTCTGCACTTGCATAAAAAACAACTACATACTACTTGAAATCTTTTATATGAAGTATAAAATGACTCTAAACCATATCATTTTATAAGTAAACATATTAAGATAATAAGTGTAATTATACACTTATCAAATGTATGAACAATTTCTATCTTATATCTAGGTTGAACAATGAAGCCACACATAAATCTTCGTCAGATACTTGATAATAAGTTGATAGGGATAAATTTTGATGACTAGTTCAAGGCTCTTAGAAAGGAACTTGAGAAGAGCAACATGGATTATGTCTTAGATAATCCTGAACCATTCAATCCTGAAAGAAGCATATCTTAAGCATAAGAAGGATGCTTTTGTGGTGTCACTTTTGATGCTCGAAACCATGACCTTGAAGCTTAAGAAGAAGCATGATGGTATGGATCTAAAATCCATGCTCATCCATCTTAGAAGAACTCATGAGGGTATGAAGATTGAATAGAATGAAATATTGAAATTCTTCTATACCTCCGGGAGAAATGATGGGATCCTGGCCACCGAGCGTTGTATTGAATACTTTGAGTATTCAAAGAGAATGACTTAGATAGGAATTGAAAAAAATTCTTAGCATGATATAAAGGCTATGATAGAGAGTCTGTTTGACAAACATTCAACCTTCGTGAAAGATTATCTTATGTCAAGAAAGACCAGGAAGACATCCGAGTTTATTAAGAAACATAGAAGTTTTGAAGAGGGTATGGCTAGAGGAAAAAGAACCTTGGTAAGTAAGACTTGTATGAAAGGTAAAGGTTTAAAATCTATCAACAGGATTGGGATACATTTCATGTACGGAAGCCTCGGGACATTGGAAATGTTATTGCAAAGCTCTAATTTCTGAACAAGTGAAGAAGAAGCCAAGTGAGGCATCTACTTCAGGTATGTTAATGATAGAGAGTTTCTCTAGAGTTCCTTATAAGTCTACATGGGTATTGGATACTAGTTGTGGTACACATATCTGTACTTCTATACAGGGGTTACGGAACAATAGGAGGCTTGCAAAGAGGGAAATGGACCTAAGAGTTGGAAGTGGAGAACATGTTGCAGTAATAGCTATACGGACATATAGCCTTCATTTTCCTAGTGCCTAATTTTAGTTTTGAACATTTACTATTATATTCCTATTACCACTAAGAATATTTTTTTTGCGCTTTTAGCAACAAATGGATTTGAGATTTTATTTTCTAATAATAATTATCAAATTCGACGTGATAACGTTCCTTATGCTTGTAGAATATGTGTTGATTGCATTTATGTTCTAGATACTAAAACTGAAATTCTAAATATGAACAGTGTTAAGAAATAAAAGTTAGATAACGAGAAATCCTCATTATCGTCGAGGCCATAGAAATGAGACTCGCTTAATTAAGTTACACGAATGTGATAACTTGGGCACAATGAAATGGGAATCTTATAGGGTGTGTGAACCTTGTTTAAAGGGTAAGATGGCTAAGAAACCTTTCAAAAGAAAGGGTCAACATAACCTAAGTACTTTGGAAATAATACATTCTAATATACGTGGTCTAATGAGTGTTACACATGAGGGTTTCGTCTACTTCATAACTTTTATCGATGATTACTCGTGATATTGTTATTGGTAACTAGTGAGGCATAACTCTGAAAGTTTTGAGAAATTCAAAGAGTTCAGAATCGAAGTAGAGAAACAGCTTGGGAAAAGTATTAAGAACCTTCAATCTGATCAAGGTGGTAAATACTTAAGCCAAGAGTTTTTGGTTTATCTAAGGGATAATGGTATTTTATCCTAGTGGAAACCTCTTTATACATCCCAAAGCAATGGAGTGTTGAAAAGGAGAAACTGAACCCTACTTGATATGATTTGATCTATGATGAGCTAAGAGAACTCAACAGATCCTTTTGGGGTTATGCACTTGAGAGCGTAATTTATATTCTAAACAGAGTGCCCTCGAAATCAATTGATCAAACACCATACGAAATGTGGTATGGTAAGAAACCAACTTTTTCTCACTTGAGAGTATAGGAATGCCTTGCTTATGTAAAGAGGACAAGTTTAGATAAGCTGGGTGCTAAGTCTGACAGATGTCTATTTTTAGGTTAAGCTAAGGAGACTATGGGTTATATTTTTTATGATCCAAGGAACAAAAGGTACATGTTTCTAGAATGCTCAATTCCTCGAGAAAGATCATATACTTGCGAAAGCTATTGGGAGAAATATAGAGCTAGACGCTCAAGAGGATCAAATAGACAATTAACTGATTGTTCCTACACCTATTACACAAGAAAGTGTAAGCATGAACAACCTATTATAACATCGAGATTGCGTAGGTCAGGTTGGGCTCCAATCATTCCCGAGCAATATGGTTAGTTCATCATTGATGATCAACATGTCTTCCTTATGGAAGATGATGAGCCCAAGACTTACAAGGAGGTAATGGAAGGCTTGGAGTTTGATAAATGGTTTACAGCCATGAAGTTAGAGATGGACTCCATGTATGAAAATCAAGTGTGGAACTTAGTTGATTCTCCAAGTGGGATTAAGCCCATAGGATGAAAGACGGTTTTAAAGAAGAAAATTGACATGGATGGTAATGTAATTACCTATAAAGCAAGGCTTGTTGTAGAAGGTTATATTCAAAAGGAAGGCATTGAACATGATGAAACCTTTTCACCAGTAACCATGTTGAGTCTATCAGAATACGCCTTGCAATCACTACTCATAACAATTATGAGATTTGGTAGATGGATGTGAAAATAGAGTTCCTTAATGAAATTTAGATAGGGATGTATACATGATACAACCTGAAGTTTTCACATCCTAGGATGGCTCGATGGTATGTAAGTTACAGAGGTCCATTTATGGACTTAAGCAAGCATCAAGGAGTTGGAATATTAGGTTTGACGAGACAATCCAAGAAATTGATTTTGTGTCAATGCTAATGAACCCTTTTTATATAAGAAGGCTAGTGGGAGTGCGATTGTTTTCCTTGTTTTATATATCGATGACATATTACTCATAGGAAATGATGTTCCTTTTCTTCAAACAGTCTAGTCATGGTTGTTAAAGAAGTTCTCCATGAAAGACCTTGGAGAAGCGGTTCTTTATAATAGGTATAAAGATCTGCCATGACAGATCTAGATTGTTGCTAGGGCTTCTCAAAGTACATACATAGATAAGGTTTTAGCTTGAGTTAACCTTTAGTAGTCAAGAAAGGGTTATCTCCCAATGTCTCATGACATTAAACATTCTAAATGTTTAAGAACACAAGAGGAGAGACTGCACATGAATGGAATACCCTATGCTTCACCGATAGGATCCAACATGTATGCTATTGTATGCACTCGGCCTGACATATCACATGAGTTGAGTATCACAAGAAGATTTCAATCTGACCTAGGTGAGAAGCACTAGATGGCCGTTAAAACTATCCTTAAGTACTTACGTAGGACTAAGGATATGTTTTTGGTATATAGAGAAGGCGATCTCTGTGTGAAGGGATACACTAACACGAGTTTTTAGTTTGATAGGATGATTACAAGTCCTAGTCAGGATATGTGTTTAATTCAAATGGAGGGGTAGTTTTTTCGAAAAGTTTCAAATAGGATACGACTTCTGATTCAACCAATGAATTTGAGTATATAGCTGCTTTTAAAGTAGCTAAGCAAGCTGTCTGGCTTAAGGGATTTATTGGAAATCACAGTGTGGTGTCCAGCATTGTAAATTAAATAGCGATATATTGTGATAATAATGGGGCTATTACTTAGGTAAAGGATCTACGATCTCGTCAAAGAAATAAACATGTACTCAGAAAATACTATCTCATTCAGGAGATAATAACTATAAAATATATAATCTTAGAATGCATCCCAATGGATCAAAATCTAGCGGATGGGCTAACAAAGCCATTGACTCAGGTTAAACATGACTAGCATGTTAACGAGTATGGCATAAAGCACATGGGCAATTGGCTTTAATGAAAGTGGGAGATTGTTAGACATGAAGTATGCCCTAGAGGCAATCAAGGTCATATATCCAAATTTGTTATAATGTACAAATAATTTATAGATTATTATTATCAATAATAAAGGAATCTTTGTTATTTATCAATGTTATTTAATGTATGTATCTTGCTAGTATCATATATATATATATATATATATATATATATATATGTTGTAGTACATATGCGTATTGACAAGATAAATTCTATGACTACTTCATAGCGTGAAAGTGCGATAACTTAGTGGGAGCTATGTGGAGTGAGAACTACACATGCATGTTACTATGAATAGTCTAAATATCCCTAGTCATAGTTTCATTGAGACAAGATATCAATGACACAGACAAACAAGCATGTGTAGGCAAATTACTTAGATTAAATCAAGGTGGTCAATCTCACAAGCTAAAGGTGGTACCTTGAGTTAACATTGAATGTATTCGGGTAATACATTGGAGATCTCTATAAGACAAATTATGAGAAATAACTGTATCCATGTGTTGGTGTCATGTCTTAACGCAATAGCAATACAAGTAACCTCAGACCTTAGATACTAGTTACCTTGTATTAGAGTTGCTATACTTTGTGTCATACTTATTCATACTCTGGTGATCAGGATGATACAGGTGATTACGGGTATAGTGATGATCACTCGTTGGTAAGCCGAGTAGTCAAGATGGGATCCATCACTCCTAATATAGTAATATAACGGGAGATGTACTTTAAAGCCTCTTGTTGAAGAAACACACTCATAAACCTCTGATCAAAGTATAAGATAGATAGAATGTGTTTCTAGTCAATTTTGATACATTATGATGAGTGGTGTTCTTCGTTAACAAGTCTAATACCTAGATAGCTACGTCTTTTACATGAGCTAACACTTAATCCGAGCTCAATAAATTGGATGGTACTTAACCTGATAGAAGGAGTTTATTGTATTGGTTACTATTGCAACACCATATCAAGTCACAAGTACATGATGTTCCGAGTATCGAGGGATCATATACCTTTGCTAGAAAGCCCATCTAATTGTCTAGAGTTATCGAGTTCCATATTGGTCCAGAACATTGAGCTTAAAGGTTCTCAGATGGGAAGCAAGGTTTAGGTTAACCACTAGCGGCTCTATACTTCTAAGTCTTATGAGTCACACACTTTTGGTCTTTACCGAATTAAGTAAAGAACCTATAAACTAGGTCTATATTGAGAATGAAAGGGAAAAGGTCAAACTCAGTGGGATGAATTTTAGTTGGACCAAAATGTCTGAATGAAAGGGAAAACTCGAATCAGAGTGCCACTAGTGGATCTTGCAAGAAATATGCAAGAGTTTGGGAGGTAAGCCCACACGAACTCTTGAAGCGCTCGCAGGCTAACAAGCGCTGCTTGGTAGCGCTTGTAGGAAAACCTACAAGCAAGCCTCACAAGCATTGCCAGTGCTTGTGGAGGCCCACGAGGCTTGCATTAAGCGGGCTTACAAGGCGAGACCATGCAAGGGTTTTCCTTTCGCGGTAAGCTACTCAGCGAGGGATTAGTGCTTTGTGATAAGTGTATAATTACACTTATTATCATATTTATTTTATACACTAAACACTATAGTTTTGGTCATTTTTATGCTTCATATAAAAGATTTTCACTTGGTATGTAGTTGTTTTTTATGCAAATGCAGATACTAGGTAAATCTTGGGAGTAAAATGATCTAAAGTGGAATTCTATGTAAAAAGAGTGAAAAAGGTGCGAAAAAATGCGTGGAACTTAAAGATTTGGCTTATGATTGAAGCTGTCAAAGATCAGTAAAGTTACAAGAAGAATTCTAAAGAAAAATACAATTCACGATCTCGAAAATCATTCACGGTCGTGACATGTATACTTCAAAATAGAAAGTTGCCAGACAAGTATTCACGATCGCGACTTGTAATTCACAGTCGCGACTCCGACCGTTTTTTGGTCAAATCTTCTTAAATACCAACCGCTAGATAAGAGCGATCAACCGCCATCAACTACCAAAGAAAAGACACTTATCAGAAGTCAACCAATCTTGAATAGATGCCTAACCATTGCGGATAAGATTAAAGCTTCTCAACCAATCATAATGAAGTGAAGCAATCTTTTACCAATGGACACAACTCTTCGTATGGATAGACGTAACCCTTCATACTCTATAAATAGGGCTCCAAACCTCACCAATTTCGTGGAATGTGTGGTAGAGAGAGTGAGAGTGGCATATATGGTGTTTAGATAGAGAGAAAAATCGTGTAGAGTTCATTCATTCTAAGTTAGCGAGAAAATGTATAAGTAATTTAAACCTATTTCAATCACTAGATTTCTCTACATATTTGAGCAATTGTTGTATAAGTGTAATTGCAAATCACTTATCAATAAAAGTTTTCGTTCTTCAATATTCGTTTGTTCGATATTCACAAAGAATAACATCCTAGAGGAGGTTCTGTATGAGACGAGACCAGATTCAAAGTAGACGCAGGCATTGCAGGAATTGACAACTCCCATTAAAGAGTGGATAAGGTTTGATAAACTTTATCTTTCACTTGCAAGCCTTAAAACTTTACTTTGTTTTCTACTTATACTTTCTGTTTCGAAGTTTATGATATGTCCATGTGTCATAATGTTTATTTCGTGTTGAGTCTTTTATAGTAATCAAGTTATATTCTATTGAGTTAACTTTAAGAGTAGTTTCGGGGTTAACGAGATTGTGTATAATCACTGGATCTGTAACTATAATGCTGTTTAGTGAGCCAACATATTTGGAATGGTAACTTGCAAAATATGGCTATGTGAGAGCGAACCGTACTAAGCATAGTAGTATTGTTATCCTGGTTTATATAATCGTCTTAATTTGTTTGCACTAGATTTAGAAAAGTCATTTCATGTGTTGCTCTATGGTGAATAATTGAATATTTGAATATCTAGAACCGAATTTGTTAAATTAGTCTAGTGTACGTAATATCTTTCTTGATTTTGCATGTTTTCTTTGCTATACTTGTTTGTAGGAATAATCTATACTGATTTCTTCTACTCTAATCTATATACATTTATCCACCATCATATCCCATCTTACCCAAATAAAATAAAACCATTTATTTTATTTTCTTTTCTTTTGTTTCTATGGTTGATCTTTAGAGCTAGTTCCTTCCCTATGGGATCGATATCTTTTAAAACTACATTGCAACTGTATACTTGTAGTTATTATCATTTTGCTATTTGATAAGTGGTATTGACAACACCCATACTTTAACACGAACAAGTTTTTGGCACCGTTACTGGGGATAAGCCTAGCCAAAATTTTGCGAACAAGTTATTAAACTTATCACTAGAAAAGTGGCAAACATTTTGCACTAATCCCACATCAATTTTGGGGGAGCTTTTTTTCTCCCCCTTTGGCTATAAATAGCCTCCTTCCCCCTATTTCAAAGTACTTCAACTCAGCCTTCCTTTTGAGTTTTGACATCTCTTCTTCGCTAGATTTTGCAAGATCCTCCTTGAGTTTCTCCTTTGTCGCAAGAATTCTTTTGAAGGCTTATTCAATTTTGAAGAGAGTCTTCTTTGTAATATTTTTTGGTTTGTTTATGAGTGGTCTAGCAGCTGTTGTCTACCAATGGGTTTTTCCTCAATGGGAGGTTTTTATCGATGAAGATCCGTGTAGATCAATCATAGAGGCTATCCTAGATTGGAAGCTAGTGCTAACAGAGTGTTGTCAAATTGCTCTAAGGGAATACCGTACAAAGGGAAGAGACACATCAATTGGTAATGCTCTTTACTTAGATGGTATGTTTCTTTCAAAAAGATTTATAAACCCATAAGCATCTATGGATCATTTCAACTACGATTATATCAAGCATGGCATGCTTTGGGAGATCCTTTAGGGTTAATTTTAATTTTTGAAATTCCTCTTTGCAAGATTGCATGTCCTATTTGAGTCATATGCTCAAATAATTCATTTCGCTGCATTAGTGACACCCAAATAAACACAAAAATTAATTCATTCATTTATAAATGCATCATAAGGGTATAACACATTGTATTAGCCAAAAAATAATAATCCTCATATGGTCGTAACATAAGGATGTTACAGTTGCAGGTTATACCATTCTTTTTCCCTTGTTTCAAGATAATCAAGATCATTTCATTCAATCAATTCAAACTCATCTTTTGAGAGGGTACCTTGATCTCTCAATCCCCATATGCTAGAAAGAATCCTTACATTTACTTCATGAGCATTCAAAAAATCTTTTAGGGATCATCATGAACCCCATAAGCATCAGTGCATGCATGTCTTGATTCCTCTTGTTTGACATTCAACGTGGGTGCGACCGAAAGAGCACCTTATACGTTTATCTCCAAGGATCGATAAAATAAAAAGAAGAGGGTCATGTGTATTCAAATCTAAGTGAGGGGTCCGAGTCAAGCTCCAGTTAGACCGATCATCTTTTTCTTTCAAATATGGTTTATCCTTTAGGTTATGATGCTAGCCGTCAGCGCAAGCAGCATAAACATCAGGATTTTGCCAACTCTAATCCAAGGGGAGGTCTTCAATCTAGTAATGGGGTTGATATAGATGTAGTGATGACTAGGATTCTTTCTTGTATGCAGTTTTAGGCCACTCTTCAAGCATCTACGAGATCACTACTATCCGAGGAAAGAAATTTGGATTGCATCTCTGAATCAGAATTTCATTCTCCTACTAATGGGAATTCGACCCATGGGGATCTTTAGTTGGGTTCTTCTAGACTTTTCCTTGTTTTCAATCAAGGGCATCCCTCTACTCTTTAGGCTAATCCGAATTCTCTTCAAAACCAAGTTCATTATCTGTTAGTGGTCATCTCAGGCCAATTTGGGCATATTCAGCAAGGCAAAGGGTCGGGCTACCAAAGCTGTCCCAATTTTCATAATGGCTTCTAATACCGAATGCATGGGTAAGCTATACCTAATTTTTCTCTCCAAAGGATTTCTAAGATAGGTTTTTATTTATCATTTATGAGTATATTGGGGAACACTTATTCTGCTTTTCTAAATGCGGGATCTCAGTTGAAGTTCTCTCCTTAGCACATGCCTTCTTCTCAAGGGTTTACTTCTCACCCCTTTACTTTGCCAATTGAAGGGGCATCTCAATTTCAAAGTTCTTTCACCAAAATCCTCACTCTTGGGAATCAATATCAAGCCTTCCAATAGCTATAGAATGCGTCATAGTTTATATTCTCACAAAGAGACACCACTCATGTCCCCAAGGACTCTGCCCTAAAATGGCAAATCTATGGCAGTAAGTCCTTGAGTCTCAAGCCAATCCTATTCCAGCCAATCCTCAAATAACAAACTCTCTAAGGGACAAAGACTAGGTATCGGGTAATTTTGTTATGCCAGAGCTGGTACGTTACAAAGGAGTGGGTTATCCTCGCTCATAATTAATTCTACCACACGATGATGAGGGATATGAAGTTAAGTAATAAGTTCCTTGCTCAAATGTTTATCACAACTTTAGGAGTTCCGGTGGATGAATGGTTTAACAACTTACTCGATGAAATTACAAGTGCCTAATAGCACTTCTCCAAAGTGTTTATCGAGAAGTATGGATTTAATAGACAGATGAAGAAGACCATTCAAAATTTAGAAGCTGTGAAACAAAGTTAGGGTGAAACATTCAAGGCCTAATATGGAAGGTGGATGGCCATACAAATCTTGTTGAAAGATAGGTGTGAGCGGGCAATACGGAGCAGTGGGATGAGAAAGTGCGGTTTCATAGGAGTGGTCCACCGGGGTGTTTGAAAAAGAAAAGTACCAGGTCGGGGACCCGGTAAAAAAGGTTGAAAGAGAAAAGCGAAAAACGTTTTAGATCGGTTCAAACCCGAATCCACCGTCTCTTAGTGTGCAGTCGCCACCTGGATTAGCTCTTTCCAGGAATTAGAGTCCTTTGAGGCTAAACGTTCGGGGGATTTCCCACCAAGACACAGAGATTCGGGTCTGCGATAAGTTGCTTATTTCTCATTGGATCACATTAAATTACATCTATAGAAAACCGTGTTCTTTTAATTATGCATATTCGCACTTAGGTCATTTTTGGAGTTTATATACATGATTCATGTATTGCGAAATAATAAATCATTCACAAAGAAAAATAATTAACCATCCACAAAACAGTACGTAAATGTGAAAAGTAAAAGCGAAAAATGAAGATTACAAGGCTTAAAAAATCAGGGGATGGAACCACCCGCTAATCTATTAATTACATTTCCCAAAAATTGAAATTGCGATACTCGAAGGAAAATTAAAATCCTAAACATACATCTAATCCTAATCTACCTGCATCCACAAAGGTTAGCATAGGGGATATCACGTATGCTCGATTGTGAATTTGGCGAGGCCCGTGTAGCCTAAAAAAATGAAAATCAATCGGGGTAATGTGTTTTTTATTTAAATAAAACAATTCATTTAATTAACACATTGGTTGCTCATTTTTTATTAATGAAATTGCTCGCATGTTAAATTGGTGAGGGCTGTTATCCGGAAATTTATTTTATTCCCTTCGTGGGGGTGTTTTAACATACATCTCCTTTTAATATAGAAAAAGATGAAGAAGAATTACAACAATTGAAATAAAATAAAAGTAATTAAAATCCTAGGTTCACAGATGAAATCAAAAGAAGAAATTAAACACTGAAAGCACGGGAATTGCAATTCTAGGAACTCAGAGGCTTACCCTTACTAAATGGATCCACTTCGAAGATGTTCGATTGGTCCTTAAGAAATCCTCCTCGCCCTTTAGTTTAGGTGAAAAGGTTGTAGTAAAAGTCCAAAAATGTTCGTTTTAATTCTTGGAAGCAATTCTGAAAATTATATTTTTATTTGTAAATTTTCGGATCCTGATTATCGAAAAAGACCTGAGTATTTATATGAGAAATCCCGAAAACCCAAAAAGGCAAGTTTTTCCGGCAAGGGGTCTCGCGGGAAAAAAAGTCCTGTGAGGCCCCTCACCGTGACTTTGGCGAGGCAGCCTCGCCGAACCCTTTTGGCGAGGTTCGCCTCTCCGGCCTTTAGTGATGCAGGCCCCCTGATCTAGTTTTTCACCATGTTTTATGTTTTTTTTTGCGTATTTTATATTTTATATATTTTTTTAATTAATTAAATAATTTTATTGAAAACATCAATTTGAACTTAGTGATAAGAAGGATTCCCATTCGGATGCATCAGGATACTCGAAAATTGTATGATTCAAGGATAAAATCCTGAAAAAACCGTCATCATCGAACACGCGAGCTGGTACAAAATCCCGTGCTCACAGCTACCCCTCATGTGATAATTGCTAGTTGTATAATAAGTATTATAACACGAAATGAGCGGAGGGATAGAGAGAATATATGACTGGTGTGATTGGTGGTTTTTTGTTCTCAATTGATGATAACATAGGCCTTCCTTTCTTACGTTGTGTCTTCATAGGATCGTCCGTTTATTTCTTCGGAATCCTTTAGATACTTGGTGCCCCTTGTGGGCGGGTTTACCTTTTCTTTCAGCAGTGTCCCTGTTGTAGTCGGTAACCGTTTCA
This sequence comes from Euphorbia schlechtendalii, assembly GCA_949673415.1. Classification (NCBI taxonomy): domain Eukaryota; kingdom Viridiplantae; phylum Streptophyta; class Magnoliopsida; order Malpighiales; family Euphorbiaceae; genus Euphorbia; species Euphorbia schlechtendalii. The sequence continues at coordinate 14,340 of CATIWQ010476091.1, read as the reverse complement.
TTCTTCTGTTGATAAATGAGGCTGTTTATTTCTTTTACCATCGAGATAACTGCTTCCTTCTTCGAGTACATTTTGAATTTCTTTAACAGGATGTTGACTTGTTTCCTGTAATAAATCAGAAAAAAGATAATGTTAATACATTTTATGATGAATGTTTTAATTATTTGATTGAGTTTATGCGGATCAAAAATTTTTTCCCCTTCAATAAAAAATTAAAACATTTGGGGAATAAATAAATTAATTGAGTTTGAGGAATATCAGGGGGTATCCCGTGCATCGTTCCGTAGTGTTAGGAGGCTTCCATTGTAAAATAATAAAATAAATAAATAGGTGGAGCACACTTATTTTTTTTCTTATAAATATGGTTCCACCTTCTTTATTCTTTGACTTTTCATAATCTTCCTCTCTCTCTAAACAATTTTGCTCTCTCTTCTCTCTAGAAATCATGTTGTCAAAGGTCGCTGGCAGGGCTCTCCGCTTCACCTCTAGCCTCACTCCTCAACCTACTAGTGATAATGGAATATTTTCTATCGATATTGATGCCGCATGTGGTTTGGCAGCGACCAACACTATGCTGGGGTTTACTATTACTTCCCCAATAGATACGTTGGATCTTGATTTTCCGGCTCAGCCTCACCTTTCTCGGATCGAGGTATTTTCCAAAAAACATTTTTATTTACCATTTTTAATGTGATTTTATCTTGTTTAGGAACTAGATTGGAACTGATCCTTGAACCATGTCATTGAATTTTAACTTGGAAAAATGAAAAAAAGGCAAATTAGGTCCACCGGAAAAGTTTTTTCTGGTGGTGACAAGAAACCGGTGAGGGCCTGACCCTCGCCAAACTCTTTGGCAAGGGTCCCAAGGGCCCTCGCCAGACTCTCTGGCGAGGGTCCTTAGGAGGCCCTCACTAAAGCTCGCTGGTGAGGGCCCCTTAAGGCCCTTGCCAAACTCTTGGGCGAGGGTCCCTTGGGACCCTACCTAGGGTCTCTGGCGAGGGCCTTTTGGAGGCCCTGCCAGAGATGCCTAGCGCGGCCCTGAAGGCTAGCCAGATTTTTCCAGCGTCGCGGCTCGGGGCCTCGGTCGCTCACCTACGTAATTTTTAAATATTATTTTTTTATTTTTTATGTGAAGGAAAGAGATTGGAAAATAATTGAAACTTAGAGTCTAAACATCTTTTGGATCCGAAATTTTTTTTAAGGAAATATTTACCGAAAAGATAATCAGATTTAGATTCTAAATTTTTTTAGATCCAAGAATATCTGAGGACTTTTTGGAAAAAAGGATTTGAAAATAAGGTTCTAGACCCAAACGTGTTTTAGATCTAAATTATTTAAGGGAAACTAAAAGAAAAATTATGTTGGTGTTTTTCTCGCTGTTCTTACATTTAATTACAAAATGCGTATTATCTAATTTCGTTTGTAGTCCCCCACACTTTGTCCCATGGGTGGATATTCCATGAACCAGGCATGGTATCGTCACACCTCTTCTCACCCTGAGCTTGTCCAGGCCATCGAGGCCACTGGTTTTGGTCCTTTGGCGTGATCTTTGTGGCCTACCTTGTTGCCATATTCGACATTGGTTGCGCTTACTCAGAGGTGGTGTGACATTTCGGACACCTTCAATTTTTTGATCGGGGAGGTTACCATTACTCCTTTTGACATCGTAGTGATCACTGGTCTATCGTGGACTGGTACTGTGATCCGGTTTGATGCCTTTTTGGAGCGTTTCTTCAAGGCTCCCACCGCTTGTAACCGTGTTAGAGACTTGCTCGGTGTTGACCCCAAAGGCCGGGCATTGAGTTATAGCGTGTTATTTGACTACTAGATGGGTCGATAGACTATTTTCGAGGCTGAGATTCCTCTGTATGTCCGATCATTTTTAACCACCCTCTTGAGTGTCACATTTTTCCCGGTCTTGAATAGCGAGATCAACTATGGGGTTGATTGAGTTGCTAGTGGACTTGGATGGAGTTAATGGTCTTAACTGGCCACGAGTGATCCTGGTGCAGACTTATTTCACCCTTGGCTTGGATGTTCGGGGTCGCTTACGGGCTCTGCGTTTCTGCCCCATGGTTCTTCAAGTATTGTTTGCTTACTTTTTGAATTGCATATGTCAATTTTTTGATTGATTTATCTTAATCAACCACTTTATTTTTGTAGGCGTGGGCCTTCTTTTATCAGTTCCTTCCCACCTCGCAGTTTGCTGAAGCTCCTAAGGATGCCCCGTGTATGGCCCGGATCTGTTCATCTTTCAAGGGGGATGTTTTGGATTCCACTAGTTACTATCAGCATCTTTGCGGGTTGACTCTTGAGCAGGTGATGGAACTCGTTTCTATGGATATGATCACCTTTTTATCTTTAAATTTATTCTGACTTTGTTGTTCTTTCTTTTCAGGTGGAGCGCAACCCATGGCGGGGTCTTCCAAGCTATCATATGGCAAAGGAGATTCGATGAGACGTGGACTGCAATTGCTTCATCCTTGAGGGGCCCAGGACTCCTGAGTGGTACCTGGGTGAGCGTATTTAGTTCTGGCAGACTAAGTCAATGTCTGATAGGCGCATTCTGCCCGAGCCTCCCATCGGACTATTTTGGACTCACTTGGTGATTACTGATCTCGAGGAGTGGGAGGTACTCTTCGATGAGCATGGCGTGAGACTCTCTGGACATCGTGGTGACTGCGAGACCTTTATTCAAGAGAGGTTGCTCCCGCTTCGCATGCCGACTCAGCCCGAGGAGGCATGAGCCTCTGTTCGAGTGTGTGGTCAGGGAGTTGATGGTGGTTCTGGTGCGGGTGCTAGCGGCGCAGGTGTGGGGTGCAGGGTATGAAATGTGTTAAGTATTTTATCCATGTTGATCTGTTTCTGATTGTTTGTCTATCTTTATAGGAATTTTCTCGGAAGAAGGTTCGAGTGCTTGATTTGAATGCTACGACCAGGGGGGCAAGTACATCTTCCTCGGGAGTTGATGAAGGAAGATTCACGATTCCCCTTGACTCTATCTTCTACTTGATGGGTCCATGGGGATCTCGCAGAAGGTGCCTCTTCCACCGAGCTTCCACATGTTGGCCTATGGTCCTTTCGACACTACTCACGTGAGTTTTAGATCACAAGAGATCATTGGGGACGTCTTGACATTCGTTTAGTCACTCCTTTCCTTTTGCAGGTCGTACATGAGGAGATGGATTGGGTAGCCAGACATTCCTTTGCATTGAGAGACTTGATGATTTTACAGGATGGGATTACACGGGTATGTTGTATTTCTCGACCTGTCATGTGCGATGCATCAAATGTCATGTTTTTTTTGTACATGGATGTGATTTTCGTGACATGATTCATGACTGTAGGATATGTCAATGAGGAGCTAGGAATTTGAGCGACGCTACCAAGAGCTCGATGGTCGCTTTCAGTCACTGGATATCAGCCATCAAGGTCTAGATGCTCGCTATCATGGCCTTGAGGTTAGTCACCAGGAGCTGGGAGTCCGTTACCAGGGTTTGGAGGCTTAATATCAACGTTTGGAAGCTAGTCACCAGAGTTTGTAGGCTCAGTATCAAGAGTTGTTATAGTAGAACGCCGTAGCAGAGCAGGCTCGTGTAGAAAACCGGGCATCCACCTCGGGCCTTCATCAGCCTCTTACATTTGATCTTGGTTCCCTGCTTGATGGCATAAATGTTGGGTAGCTCCTCTCTCCAGAATGTGATGTTGGTTTTCTTCATGCTCCCCAGCCTCCTCCTATGTCCGATTCAGCTGATGGTCCTCCCGGGATATTACGTGTCAAGGATTTTGAGATATCCACCATGTTGCCTCGAGATCCGGTGGGTTTAGATAATGCATAGGTGGCTCATGCTTAGGAGTTCCCTTTTAGCTTTATTTTTATATTCCTTCTTTTCGAACCAGACTCTTTTTAGATAGCTCTGTCTTGTAGAATCTCTAAGAAACTTCGAATTTATGAAAGAAAAGAGGATTTTTACCGTTGCGTGCTAGGTCCTCATATGTGGTGTTTTATTTCATGAATTTGCTTGCTTGTTTATGCATGTTTTTTGTATATGTATGAATAAATGTTAATGCTAATGCATGCGGTTAATGTGTGTAGGCAACACCGGTCTTGAGGGATTTTCTTTAACTCTCTTCCTTTCTGATGTCGACCTATAACGAGTGCCTTAAGGTCTTTCTCCGCACTATTCGGGGACCCAATTGGTGAAGGATTGAGTGCTTTGGTCTGCAGGGTCTTCAATACCTTACGTCTAGGCCTATGAATATGGCCTTCATTCATGCTGCTTTGAAGTTCTGGGATCCTATCACTCATGTTTTTCATTTTTTCGACTTCGAGCTTTGTCCCCTGGTTGAGGAGTTTTATGCTATCCTGGGGCCAATATCCCCCACGAGACTATCCTTCGCCTTTCCTTCTTTCCAGTTTGGAGGTGAGGATAAACTGAAAGGTTTATGGAACCTGGAGTTTAGTGAGATCTTTTTATCAGCTCCCCCTAATGTTGGTGGATTCTGGGTTGAAGCTGTCCTTGGCTAGTGTGAGACTACACCTAGCACTCATCTAGCTTGGCCTTCGAAGGTGACTCTACTTCTTCTGGCGGAGTTTGTTTGCGGGGTTGGAGCGATTGCCCCTTTCCACTTACTGTCAGTCATTGACCCACTCTCCACAGGCCTTTCTCCTGCAGCTTTAGCCTTGGCTGAGAATCTGATTCACTTAGACGCTGCTTCGGTGAATCTGGATTTAGCAGGAGACCATTTTGCTTTACTAGAGGTAATTCTCTTTCTTTATCTCTTTCTTTTGTGATTTTTGTTGTTTGTTTAAACAAATGGATTAACGTAGGTATGGCTATTGGAGAAGCTTCGCTTGACTGCTGATCCACGTTTAGGGAAGGCTCGGTACCTCCCTTCGCATTATGGTCTTAGAGGCTTTACTAAGAAGGACCATCGTTCACTGAGTGAAGGTTCTTGGGTTGAGATTTTAGGTTCCTACCGAGCTTCTAAGATTCGTTGGCTCAGCCCATGGTTGGAGATTTCATTCATGGTTACCGATGTCCATGATTCTGGTATTTTGTTGATGGGGCTATTTGGAGTTACATCCTATTCCCCTTCTCATCTATGCAGGCAGTACGGGCGTCAGCAATGGGTTCCTAGGTCTCTACGCTTATCTTGTTTCCACTACTTCTGTCCTGACACACCTGACGTGATACGGAGGCTTTGGGCATGCGCTCGAGTTGTTATATTGGATTACACTGCCCCGAAGACCATAGATACTGACGAATTCTACCACGGATAGCTTGGTGAGATCAAGGTTCTCCCGGATGCTGATAATCACTTTATGGTGTCTCGTGAGTGGGAGAGGGATGAAGATGGTTTGGACCCCCTTCCTCATACTTCGAGGAAGCTTGCTCGGTGGAATGACTGGCACCCTTAGATCTTATTTGTTCTCACCATTTGTTTTCTGACTTGTGTTTTTGGCTTATTCTTGGATTATGAAAATTTTCAAATTTTATTTACTTGCGATATTCTGTATGCACACTATTCATATAAACATAAACATAAATCTTTACAATCATAACACATTTCATTGAATGGCTTTAAAAAGGGTACAAGTTTTCCAATGATTTAAGTCCTGCCGCCAGTTAGCCTAGAGCAGGTTTTCTAACACGCGGTCTCTCTATTTCTCACCGTGTCCTAACTTTTGCCTGAGCCGCCCTTCACGAGTTTTCAACACAGCAGACATTTCTAGTTTTTATACAAGAATGGTTCTAATTGTTGCCCAGGTAGCCAAGTGCCATCTGGTGGACTGGTTTCTCTCTCTTTTTTGGTGTACCACTTTTGTAAATTTATTTCTTTTGTTTTTACACGTGGTAGCGCTTGAGATTATCTTGATTGATTGGACTGATGAACTCGTTTCCATCCATGTCCATGATCTTGCAGCTCCTTTGCTCAAGATTTTCTCAATGATGTAAGGAACTTCTGAGTTTAGGTTAAACTTTCCCCGTTGGTCCACATTTGAGGGTCTCATTTGTTTCAGATTCAAGTCTCCTGCTTTTAACAATTGGTTTCTAGCTCTCACTCGACTGTTGTATGCCCTAACCATGCGTTGTTGGTACATCTGCAAATGATCAAGCACCTTTAGCCACTGTTCGTTAATCATGTTCAACTATTCAAATCTAGCCTTTGCCCATTCTGACTCCTCTAACCTCCCCTCCAGTGCTACTCGAAGCGATTTCACTTTCATTTACACAGGTATAAATGCTTCCATCCCATACACTAATGAGAAAGGGGTTTGATTGGTTAGAGTTTTGATGCTCGTCCTATATCCCCATACTACGAATGGCAACTTATCAGCCTAGTCCCTGTAGGTAATGACCATCTTGCTTAATATTTTCATAATTGCTTTGTTGGCTGCCTCTACTATCCCATTAGCTTGTGGCCTGTATGGTGATGACCGATGGTGTTCGATCCCATATTTCCTCATTAGGTCTGATGTGGCTCCTTGGAATTGAACCCCATTATTCGATACAATGTGATGGGGAATGCCATATCGGGCGAATATATGCTCTTCTATGAACTTGGTCATTTTCTTAGCGGTGATGTTGGTGTAAGATTCAGCTTCCACCCATCTTGAAAAGTAGTAGACTGCTACTATAATGAATCGATGTCCATTAGTCGAGTTTGGCCAAATCTAGCAAATAATGTCGATGCCCCACGCTGAGAATGGCCAAGGAGTATATAAGCTATAGAGTTCAGATGGGGGTAGATGACTGATGTCACCGTAAATCTGGCACTCGTGGCACTTTCACACTTTCGATACGCAATCTATGACCATTATTGTCCAATAATATCCCTGGCATTGTATTTTCTTAGCCAGTGCTATCCCATTCATGTGTGGATCGCAGTCTCCCGCGTGCATTTATCTTATTACCAATACTGCCTCCTGTTCTGTGAGACATCTCAACAGCATTCCTTCTGATTTTCGTTTGAACAGGTCCCCTTCTACTAGACAGATTTAAGTCGCTAATCACCGTAATGAGGTTCTTTCAGAGTCTGTTGCGCCCTCTAGGTATTCGCCGGTCTGTAAAAATTTGACGATGTCGAAGGAAAAATTCCCTATAGCTTGTTGATCCTCTATTTCCACTAGGCGACAGTAGAAGGGTTCTTTGGTCGTTTGCAGTACAATGGGTTTGATTGACTGAGTTTTGGGGCCCTCCCACATCGATGCTAGTGTAGCGAGTGCATCTGCCATTTTGTTTTCCTCCCTGGGTACATGTTTGAAGATGCATTTGGAAAATTTTTGTGAGATTTTCCATACTACTTCCACGTAAGAACGAAGTGATTCTTCTCTTATTTCCCAGTCACCCGTGACTTATTTAATAACCAGAGCTGAGTCTCCAACCACAGATACTTCTTTTGTCTGTGCCTTTTGAAGTGCCTCTAACCCAAATAGGCAGGCCTCATATTCTGCCCCGTTGTTTGTTACTAGGAATTCCAATCGTTTGGAAAGTGGTATAACTTCATTTTGCGGTGTTATCAATACAACACCTAGTTCGACTCCGTTCCGGTTCATTGCACCGTCACCGAATTTTCCACTCTGCATTGGCATCCTCTATCAATGCTAGTTGCTCATCTGGAAATTCTAGATTTTCAACGTAATCAAAGTCCAAGGGTTGATTTGCCAAAAATTCAGTGACTGCTCGTCCCTTAATGACTTTTTTTTGTCACATAATCAATGTCGAATTCATATAGTAGCAATAACCAGCGTGAGAGTTTCCCAGCTAGTGTTGGTGGCTGGCACAAGTACTTCATCAGGTCTATCTTTACAATGGCTTTTATTTGGTAAGATTGGAAATAATGACACAGTTTCTTTGTCAACCAAACCATCGTTGTGCAGATTTTCTCCACCAAGGTGTAGCGTGACTCATACCCGAGTAATTTCTTGCTCAAGTAGTACACTGCATGTTCGCTTCTGTCTTCGTGTTCTTGCACCAGCATGGCTCCAACTAATGATTCCTTAATTGCTAAGTATAGGATCAAGGGCTTTCCAGGTTCTGGTGGGCAGAGGATGGGTGGGCTTAACAGGTATTGTTTGAATTTTTTTAAACGCTACCTGGCACTGGTCATTCCAAACTATCAGTTTTTCCTTTAGAAGTAGTTTGAAGATTGGCTCGCAGATGTTAGTGAGTCTGGCAATTAATCTACTTACATACTGTAGAGACCCCAAGAAAGATAGGACTTCTTTCTTAGTTTTTGGCGTGGGCATATCCCTGATGGCTTTTCTTTTATCAGGATCCATCTCAATTCCTTTTTGGCTGACTATATGCCCTAGGAGCTTCCCTGATGTGACCCCGAATACACACATTTTTGGGTTCAGGTGTAGATTATACTTTTTGATTCTGGTGATAAACTTGTTTAGGATAGCTGGATGCTCTTCTCTGGTGTTGTACTTCACAAGCATAGCATCAACGTAAACTTCCACCTCCTTATGGATCATATGATGCAGTAGGGTTGTGACTGCCCGTTGATATGTTGCGCCAGCATTTTTTAAACCAAATGGCATTACTTTATAGCAGTATACGCCCCATTCAGTGATGAATGCTATCTTTATCTTGTCAGTTATCACCATTAGTATCTGGTTATAGCCTGAGAAACCATCCATGAAGGAATACATAGCTACCCTTGCTGCGGTGTCAACCAATACATCGATGTGGGGTAGGGCGAAATCATCCTTTGGGTAGGCCTTGTTCAGATCCCTAAAATCCACACAAACTTTGACCTTGCCATCCTTCTTTGCTACTGGGATAATGTTGGCTAGCCACATCGGGTATTCAACCACTTCTAAGAATTTAGCTTCAATCTGCTTTGCCAGTTTAGCCTTGACCTTTTTTGCCCATTCAGGCCTTAAGCAACATAGTTTTTATTTTACCGGCTTGATCCAAGGGTCAGTTGGGATACGGTGTTCCACGATCTGTTTGTCCACTTCAGGCATGTCCTCATATGACCAAGAAAACGCTACCACATGACGTTTAAGTACATTCATGATCTCTCTTTTTTCTTCAGGTGTCAAATCATTGGAAATTGTCACCATTTTTGGTGACTCATTTGTACCCAAGTTAATTTTGTTTAATGATGTGTCATGAATATTAAAGACGTTATGTGTATGATCATATGAATGCATGGTGTCGTCAGGCAGAACATCAAATAGATAAGAAAAATTATCGTACTTCATTAAATGAGCCTCGAAGGTAAAATTGTCAAAGACATCAGAAATATTCATTATTACATAATCAATTTCCTCCTCCACAGGCAGAGGGGCTTCAGCTGTTGCAGCAGCAGGTGCGTCAGTGGTAGGCTCTACCTCGATTTAGGGTTCCACTCTCTTTGCAGAAAATACTTCTGCCAACAGATCTTCATTAGCTACTGTGTTTACTTTAGGATTAGAACGAGATAACATGGCAAGGAAAACATTGGTGGGTATCCCTATCTCCACTGCATGGACATTATGGTGTCTAAAAGAGAGCTCCCTATCTAGGTGATGTGCATGGCACAATAGTTCATTTAAATCTGGCACATGCCTCCTTGCTAGATGGTAGCGGTATAATTCTCGTGCTCCCCCTATTATCAGTTGTATAACAGAAGGCTCAGGTGGTCTTAGTGCCAGTACCAGATATATAAGCATCCATCGTCGTATGTAGCTGGTGAGCGATTCTCCCTCTCTTTGTATGCATGTGAGCAGATATCACATGGCCTTCCCTGGGGGTTCTAAGAATGCAAAATTAGTCTGGAATTCTGCAGCGATGTATCTCAAGTTAACCTTAACCTCCTCTGACTGCATATAATACCATTGGCTCGCTACTCCTACTAGCAAGCATGGGAACAACGTGGCTATCATGCTCAGTGAAAGACCCTGTGCTCGACACAGGGTGTAAAACTTAGATAGATGAGTAGAGGGTGCCTCATCTCCATTAAATATCATCATTTTGGCCAAGCTGAAACTGGCCCTCAGGACTTCTTTTCGTTCTCTCATTACCTGATTGCTTGACTCAAACTCCAGTATTTCCATCACATCATCTGAGTTCATTCCAAACTCGATTGTCATTACGTATTATTCACCCTTGCTCGCTGGTGCTTCCATTGAAAGGTCCACTTTCCCTGAGATGTCCCTCCCTATGCGGAGTGACGTAGGTTTCTGGCCGGTAAACATTGGAATTCTTGCAAGATTGATCTCAACAGCGTCAATTTTACCTTCGCACCCTCGGCGGTTCGATTCCTCCTCCAACATCTCCAATATTTGATTAGGGGTGCTTGCTGACCCAACCATCAACACAAATTCTCCAAGCCCCTAGGACATGCATTTAATGACCTTTCGCCTTTTTGGCCTGGAGTCAATCATTCCCACTCTTGCCTCAAACTTCGGCAAGGGGTTGGTCTTGGTGCTAGGCTTGAGGGCAGGCTCATGGATGATCTTATCGGTTATTAACTTTTGAATAGCCTTTAGGAGCTCCTTGTAGTTGTTCGTACAATGTCCCACTGTCACATGATAATGACAGTTATTATCCTTCTCTTCTGGCTTGGGAGGGACATGCATCTTCAAGCTTTCCAGTTGATTGAGTTCACACAACTTCATGAACAGGAATCCCAAATTAGTAACATATGGTGAGATGCCATGATATTCTTCCTTTGGCAATCTAACGGCGGCTACCTTATCCTCATTCACCAACTGCACAGTCGGCTGCTTCGCTTTTACCTGCACTGGGTTGGAATCATTCTTCCTATAATAAGGCTTAGCAACCTGTTGCCCTGCTTTTTCCTCCATGGCATCATAGTGCTCTATCTTCTCAGCCCGGATAAAAACCTCCTAATAACTATGAAAAGTCTCTGACCCTAGCCTCTAAGATGGAAGTGCACCATCTAAGAGTTTTACAATCATTTCTGGCAAAGATAGGATAGATTGTAAGTGTACTTGTGTGGCCATCCATCTCTTGAAATAGGGCTTAAAGCTGTCCCCCAGTTTTTGCTTCACCGCCTACAAAATTCTACATAGTGGTGATTGTCAGAGTATTGAACCCATAGTGGTCCACCATTGCCTGGGATAGACATGCCTAGTAATAGACTACATCCATCGATAAATGACTATACCATTTATTAATGGGGCTTCCCAACGTGACGATGAACAATTTGGCCATCATATGGTCACTGATCCTTAAAACCCTCATCACGTTCTGATAATGCGTGATATACGCGCGTGGATCTGTATTGCCTGTGTACTTCTCAAATTGAGATATAGAAAAGGTAGGAGGCAAGGTATCCTCCTCTATAACTGGTGGCTGCGTTGGGAACCCACCCCTCTGTCTTTGCACATGAACCAAAAACTCTTTCCATAGCTCAACCGTTCCAGGCTGATGAAGAATACTGTTTGGGGTCTCCGAGAAGCTCCCATACTGTGAACTTGGGTAGTACTGCCCCTGACCCTGAAATGTCAGAGAAGGTTCTCCCCAACTGGTTACTGTAGGCTGAGCCACCCCTTGAGCAAAAGGAATGTAATTAGAAGAGGGCCTAATCTCTGAAGATCCCACTGCCCTTGGTCCAAAAGAACTATGCCCCGGCTATCCCTGGAAGAACTGGTCGCCCACCTATGGCTCATACACTATTTGCGGTTGACCCTGATAGAATGCAGGGGTGATTACACCAGCATTTGGGAACACTGAAGGTTTGCCTGTTAGAGTGGTGCCGCCAGCATTCGGCACCACAACATTCAACCTCTGCTTGGGCTGCCCAGCTCTAGCGTGATGGTTGAAGACTGATGCAAACTGGTTACTATTGGCAAAAGCGTTCATCGCTGTAGCATTCTCGGTGCTCATAGATGATTGATTTGCTTGCAGGTTCTGAGCCACCCCAAGAGTTTGCTCATTAAGCATGTTCTCTTCCTGCTGATTAAACATATTACAAAAACTACGAGGAGTGTCTTGTTCTAAATCTAAGCTAGAGTCGGTGTACGAAACTCCTTCTAAGTGAGCCATGGTTGGGGAGATGTGGATCAACTGGCGAGAAGCCCTGTTCCAAGCCTTTTGGTAAACTGGCTTTTTCCTGGCTGAAATACACACGGAGATTATTTGGGAATGCATGTAAGTTCATGGTGCGTGATTAATGCGTGAAATGTTTTAATGTTATGGCTGTGGAAAAAGGGTTAGCATACTATGATGTGAGATAGAAATCACACACAAAATGAGCACAATCGTTAGTCCATGCGATAAATGAAGGTCCATTGGTTTTGAGATCCGTACTCTATCCTAGGGACAATGGGAAATGAAGTGACCTAACTACCTGTGTGGTGATAAATCAAAGGTTCGAGAACTAAAGTTAGTTCTTTTGGTAATCGGGTGACTAGTGTGACATACCCTAACGAAAAGTGATAAAAAAATGTATGGAAATATCTACCATATGCAGCATATAGATGAATGTTTTGGTTCTTTTGCCCCATTGGGGCAGGGCCTTGGATGTTAGTAGACATCATCACAAAAGGTATGTGGTGATGCATGAATATTTTGGGAGAAAAGTAGGGTTAAGACATCAACTGGGATATCTTTAGTGTTCATGTTTGCCTCGTGTAGGTTTTTGGTGTGTACAGTCACCCCGACAAGGCTATAAGTCGGATGCCAAGTGGATATCGTATAAGGATTTGGGTAGGTTTGTTTTCAGAGTCGGACATCATGTGGACATCACGCTAAAACTTGGGTTAAATGATGCTACATGATTCTAGTTGTTTCATGTTATCCTATGGTGACACGATCTCAAGTGTCAACTAAGTCTTAAGCATGAATGACATCAGATCATGTTCAATATGAGTGTGTATGTTCAAGTGTTTGCACTAAGATTCGTGGTTAGCATGGCATATTTGTACAATGCATGATGAATCGGAAAGCAGTAAACACTTACCACATAGCACACAATATCTTTCTTCCAACCATACAACTCCCATGCATAGGGTTTTTGGCTAGTCTCTATCCTAAGTTTGGTTCATCTTAGTACCGCGAGGATACTAAGGAGCACACCTGTAGGAAAATATAATGCATGATCGCGTGTTTGGGTAACACCCTAGGGAAAATGCCTACGGCTTATTTACATGAGGGTTTATAAATGGGTTGTTGATGTAGAAGGTTCTTGTTGCACTGAAATACACTCCAAGCCTCTTCCCAAATAGGTTCTAATGAGGGAGGTACATGCGATATGGCAACAAGTGCTCCGCTCGCTCAAGTACTATCTTTTCTCAGGGAGGCAGATTAGTACAAGAGAAAGCTTCGCGGTAATAGGGGTACCTTAGACTTATGGGCTAATCCCTTCTATTGTAATGCGTTATTATGAATATGTCAAAATTAAGAGAAAATGGAATAACGTGATCAATAATTTTTGGCACTTATCCAAAATCTAAAACCTTTGAAAAACAAGTTTTAGAAAAATCCATAGTGAAATCGCCACTGTGAGAGGGTGACACGGAGCGGTGGGCCCGAGGTGTTTGAAAAAGAAAAGCACTGGGTCGGGGACTCAGTAAAAAAGGTTGAAAGAGAAAAGCAAAAATGTTTTAAATCGATTCAAACCCGAATCCACAGTCTCTTAGTGTGGAGTCGCCACCTGGATTATCTCTTTCTAGGAATTAGAGTCCTGTGAGGCTTAACATCTGGGGGACGGCCCAACAAGACACAGTGATTCGGGTCTGGGATAAGTTGCTTATTTCTCATTGGATCACATTAAATTACATCTACAGAAAACCGTGTTCTTTTAATTGTGCATATTCGCATTTAGGTCATTTTTGGAGTTTATATGCATGATTCACGTATTGCGAAATAATAAATCATTCACAAAGCAAAATAATAAACCATCCACAAAACAATAAGTAAATGCAGAAAGTAAAAGCGAAAAATGAAGATAACAAGGCTTCAAAAATCGGGGGATGCAATCACCCGCTAACCTATTAATTACATTTTCCAAAAATTGAAATTGCGATACCCGAAGGAAAATTAAAATCCTAAACATACATCTAATCCTAATCTACCTAGATCCACAAAGGATAGCATAGGGGATATCACGTATGTTCGATTGTGAATTTGGCGAGGCCCGTGTGGCCTAAAAAAATGAAAATTAATCGCGATAATGTGTTTGTTATTTAAATGACACAATTCATTTAATCAACATGTTGGTTGCTTATTTTTTATTAATGAAATTGCTCGCATGGTAAATTGGTGAGGGCTGTTATCCGGGAATTTGTTTTATTCCCTTCGTGGGGGTGTTCTAACATACATCTCCTTTTAATAAAGAAAAAGATGAAGAAGAATTACAACAGTTGAAATAAAA
>CATIWQ010476085.1:0-11326 GCA_949673415.1 Euphorbia schlechtendalii | reverse complement strand
CTGCTATACTTGTTCGTAGTGAAAATCTATGTATTTAGAGTCTCTCATCTATCACATCTATATTTACTCAACTTTTCATTCTAATCTTCCTATCCAAAAATCTCAAAACTATTTTTATTTTCTTTTACTTTGTCTTTCCTTGTTGATCCTTAAACCTAGTTGCTTCCCTGTGGGTTCGATATCTTTTAAAACTACATCGCAACTGTATACTTGTAGTTATCATCATTTTTCTATTTGATAAGAGGTATTGACAACATCTACATTTTTTGTGAACAAGTTTTTGGCACCATTATTTGAGGATAAGCCTTACGAAATAAGTGTAGCCAAGTCTCATGAACAAGTTCTCGGAACCATTAGTTATTAAACTTATTACTGGAAAAGTGGGGAACGGAGTTAGGCCTTGGGACCGCATGAACACCTCAAAGTTGAGGACATGGAATGATGTCCCTGTACTTCCATCATACAAGGGCATTCCCCCAAGGTTAAAACCAGAACAACTACACTACATTCTCCCTCCAACTTCTGATGAGCTAGCTTCCTCTTCCATCATGGCATATGGAGCTCTCCATTCATCAATGACCATGACACACTCCCCTTGGCTAGCCTGTGCCACCATCTTCAGCACCCAATATAACAGTAATCCTGAGTCCATAGCACAATTCAAGTCCTCGATCTCATTCACTAATCGATCCAACTTCCTCCCTTCCTCCATCAGCATCTCTAGGCTAATGATCCTTAACCTGAATAACCGCTTATTATAAATCTGACGGGTTCCTCTCATTATTTTGCATATCATGGTAGGCTCATCCATCCTTCTTTTCATCACAACCACAGTCAACATCCACCTCCAGAGTGTTCTCCAAAACTCTCTCCCTCATTCTGGGTGCAAGCTATAAGATCTCGCATCCCCATTTCTAGATGCTCTAGGAATAAGAAGTGCACCCTGAACGTATTAGAGATCCTCTCCCAATTCTCCTTCACCGCCCTAGGTGGGAAGGCATACCATTCCGTAGCTATCTTTGATAAAGAACATGGGAATAACTCAGACCAACACTTTGTTAGAAAAACCTTTTGCCCGTAACAAGGCCTTAAACTTGAGAATATGGAAAGACAATGACTCTTTTCCATTGAACATGGGTATCTCGCATAGATTAAATTTAGGTCCTTGCATTGAAAGGACCCACCAAAACCTAAAGAACTGGACCCCTCCTCAAGAGTAGCCATGAAACACCTCTCATCCATTCCTGCTTCCACCATTATTACAAATTCTCCAAGAGCTTCCCCAATACACCACAATACTTGCTTCTCTCTTAGCCCTGAATTAATCATCCTCACTGATCCATCAAACTGCGGGAGCGGATTGGTTTTGGTACTCGTGTTCAATCTTGGTTCAGCCACCACTCCATCCTTATCCAACTTTTGGATGGCCTTCAAAAGATCCTTGCAATTATTCATGCAGTGCCCTAGCGCAATGTGGTAATTAGAGAAATTCTGCTTATCCTCCTGACTAGGTGGCGACTAAGTCTTTAGGCTGTTTAGCTACTTCAACTCCCATAGCTTGGTGAAGAGAAAGCCTAGGTTGGATTCATGTGGAAAGATCACATGATATTCTTCCTATGATAACCTTACCACCGCAACTAACTCAGATTGGACTAACTGTACTGCAGTTTACTTAACCTTAGACTGCGTAGGGTTAGTGGATGACGATCCCAAGTCATTCTTCCTGAACCACGTCTTACTAGCAGGCTGTCCCACTGTCATCTCCAGGGATTCAATCCAATCCATCCATTCAGCCTTCTCGAACACTTCAGTGTAGGAGGAGAAGGTATCCGTCCCTAATCTCTTCCTGTAAGCCGGTAGAACCCTAGCCAACAACTTTACGATCATCTCAAGTAAACTAAGATGATCTTTCAACAGGACTTGGGTGGCCATCCACCTACTGGAGTATGGTTTGAATATTTTCCCAAGCTTTTACCTCACGACGTTTAGGTTCTACATTATTATCTTCATCTGGGAATTGAAGACGTATTACTCTACTAGCTTCGCTGATAGGTGCTCCCAATTGTGAGACACCTCGCTCGGTAATTTATTGTACCACTAATTTTCTAGAGCTGCCAGCTTTACCATGAACATTTTTCCAGCATCTTATCACTAACTTGGCGAGCTCTCATCACCGTCTCATAGTTCATCGATGGGCCTGGGGGTATCCTTCCCCCTTAAACTTTACCAATGATAAGTGTATAATTACACTTATTATCATATTAATTTTATACACTAAACACTATAATTTAAGTCATTTTTATACTTCATATAAAAGATTTCATGTGGTATGTAGTTGTTTTATTTGCAAATGCGGATACTAGGTAAATCTTGGGAGTAAAATGATCAAAAGTGTAATTCTATGTAAAAAGAGTGAAAAAGGTGCAAAAAGATGCATGGAACTTAAAGATTTAGCATAGGATCGAAGCTGTCAAAAGATCGGTGAAGTTACAAGGAGAATTCTGAAGAAAAATGCAATTCACGGTCATGACAACCATTTGCGGTCGTGACTTGTTCTTCTTCAAAATCAAAGTCTGCCAATTAAAGATTCACGATCGTGACTTGTATATCATGGTTGTGACTTGGATGGTTTTCTTGTTTTATCTTCTTAACTACCAATCGCCAGATAAGCATGATGAACCTCCATCAACCACCATCAACTACCAATGAATAAACACATATCAGAAGTCAACCAATCATTAAAAGGTGCCTATACATTACGGATTAGATTGAAGCCTCCCAACCAATCATAATGAAGTGATGCAATCATTCACCAATGGGTGCGACTCTTCGTTTGGATAGATGCAACCCTTCGAACTCTATAAATAGAGCTTCCAAACTTCACAAATTTCATAGCAAGAAGACCAGGGTTACATATAGTGTGTGTGTGTGTAGATAGAGAATTTGCTACATTCATAAGTGTTAGTGAGAAAATGTTTTCGAATCCTTGTTTCGATCACTAGATTTCTCTATATTCTCGAGTGATTGTTGCATAAGTGTACTTGCAAATCACTTATCAATTAAAGTTTTCATTCTTCAATATTCATTTGTTTGATATTCGCAAAGAATAGCATCCTAGCAAAGGTTCTGTACAGGCCAAGACCAAATTCAAAGTAGACGTAGGAATTGCGAGAATTGATGACTCCCATTAAAGAGTGGATACGGTTTGATCAACTTTAGCTTTCACTTGCATACCGTACAACTTTGCTTTGCTTTCTACTTATACTTTCTATTTCGAAGTTTATGATATGTCTATGTGTCATAATGCATATTTCATGTTAAGCCTTTTATATTAATCAAGTTATACACGTTGGAGTTAATTTTAAGAGTAGTTTCGGGGTTAACAATATAGTGTATAATCACTGGATCTGTGATATATCACTGTTTAGTGAGCCAACATTTTTGGAATGGTAACTTGCTAAATGTGGTTATGTGAGAGCAACCCGTACTAAGCATAGTATTGATGTTGTCCAGGTTTATATAATTGTCTTAATTCGTTTGTGCTAGGTTTAGAAAAGTCATTTCATGTGTTCCTCTGCGGTGAATAATTGAATATCTGAGTGTTTTGAATCGAGTCTATTAGATTAATTTAGTGAATCATAACATCTTTGTTGAACTTGCATGTTTTCTTTGCTATCCTTATTTCATAGGGAAAATCTATATATTTAGATTCTCTAATCTTTCATATCTATATTAACTCATTCTTCATTCTAACCCTCCTACCAAAATTATCAATACATATTATTTTCTTTATCCTTTTTCCCTATTTGATCTTTAGAGCTAGTCCTTTGCTGTGGGATTGATATCTTTTAAAACTACATCGCAACTGTATACTTACAGTTATCATCATTTTTCTATTTGATAAGAGCAACTGACAACACCTATACTTTACACGAATAAGTTTTTGTCATAATTAATATATAGCCAAACTCTTTGCATAAAAGTTATTAAACTTATCAGTAGAAAAGTATTGAACAACCAACTCCGGCATCAAAAAGTTCTCCGGGAGCCACTTATCATTTTGCACCACCTGTGGTGCTGAATAACCGATGGGCTAGAAGCTCGGGTACTGATGTGCAGCCAAAAATTGCTACCAAAGTTCTTCCATACTGAGCTGATGGAGTGGTTGACTGAAATAACCCTGGAAAATAAGAGGGACCCCTGGGAGGAAGCGTAAAACTAGGATGGGCCATGAATTGACCCCAATATTGTGTTGATGGTGCATTGAAATCCACACCATAACCAAATGAAGGAGCTTGAAAATTTGGTATTCCTCTTGATTGGGGAAAGAAACCTTGCATGGGAGGGATGAAACTTGAAGATGGCCTTTCAGGCCTTACTGCTGCCATGAACTACTGAAAGCCTTGTTGATAACTTAACTGCTCGAATTGAATTAACAGATCCAAAACTAACTGATCTACCGCTACCCCTGCCTAAACACTACTGCCTGAAGTCTGGCCAATGCTAAAACTAGTATATCCCAATCTAAGGGGAAATCGTGACTGAGGGAAGATTGACCCTGCTTGGCCGAATGCTTGAGAATTCCCTACGTTGAACTGGCCGCTAGCCATAGGATGACTAGTGGTGGCAGGACCTTGAAGATTCCCAATGAGCTCCATGTCAGATAACCGATCCTCTTGCTACCTAGGACGGGTATGGAACTGCATTGCTTGAGTAAACTGGTCGTTATAGAGAATTGCACTAAGAGTAGCTATCTTCTGACTTGACCCTAGCTGTTGGGCCCCAAGCCTATCATGAACTCCTTGATCACTTCCCTCTAAAACATTTTGCTATTCTACCATCTCGAGAATATGCCCTGAACCGAAAACTAACCTCTTCTCAGAACCAAACCCTGAACCTTAATCTAAACTCGAATCCTCACTTGAATCCATGTGCGAAAGACCTTCTACCGATAATTTTTCCTAGTGAGCCATGGTGGGAGAAATCCAGATGAGATAATGAACTGGCCTCCTTCAAGCCTTAACTGAAGCAAACGCAATCAACCCCCATCAGAAATGAAATGCATGCTTGGTTGACTTGGGACCAATGATGTGACACAAGGTTTAGTACACTCTGATGATGGGTTAAATTGTTACCAGTTTATAGAGCTAGCTTAAAAGTAAACGGGTTTGCCAATCCTTTTAGAAAAAACCAGTAACAGTTGCTACTACCCGTGTGGCAATAGGTCATCCTACGATTTTTAGGAAAACAGGATCACGTCATAGGGATTCAAAAGGGCATGTTTGTCAATCTATTTGAAACAAAAAAATTAAGGAAGGGTTTCATTGTACAACCCATGTGGCAGTAAGCATGTTGATGCCGTTTTGGCGGAAAGATGATAAGTTTGCCAATCCTTTTGAAAAAAGCTGATAGAAAATAACAGTGGGTTGCATATTATCCAAGTTATAATACACTCTTAATTTTGAGAATTAACCACTATTGATTGCTCTTATTGAATCTGAGTTCAGGTAAAATAGTGTATTATACCCTATGGTTTACAAGTTCATGACTCCAAACAGATAGAAGTTCGAGTTCTAAGCAAACACTTCTATAACCATGGGTAATCCTAACTTTAGGTGACGCAGTCTCATCGTGTCTTCTAAATCTAGGTTTGAGTTTGGGTAAAACGGTGTTATATCCTATGGTTTACAAGTTCATGACTCCCAACGGATAGAGGTTCGAGTGCCAAGTATGTGCTACTATAACCACTGGTGATCCTAATCTTAGGTAACCCTGTCTCATCACGTCTTTCTAAGTCTAGGTAGGTGATATCAGGGTAATGACATGTGTGTGTATAATTTGTGTCTGCATACCAAATCATGTTTAACATGATGCTTAACATAAAATAAACGTGATGATGAACACATAACACATAGCATGCAATGTATCACTTCCAACCTTATGTCTCCCATGCGTATGGGTTAGGTTTATAAATCTAAGCTTGGGCCATCTTAATACCATGAAGTATTAAGGAGTAAACCTGTATAAGAGATGCATTCATTTTGGTAAACCTAGGGGAAATATCTATGTTTTCTCTATATGAGTTCGGTCATAGGCTATTGATGTAGAAGGTTCTTGTTGCACTATGATACACTCCAAGCCTCTCCCCAAATAGGTGTGAATGAGGGAGGTACATGCGATATGGCAATACACGATCCACTGGCTATGTATCTTTGGTCACCATGGGGTCCTAAATGATACTTTCACAAGCTTTACAGTAAATAAGGCATCCTAATCTTAAAGGCTAAGCCATCTAATGCATATGCTTTTGTTCGATCTATTTTAAATGTGGATTAACTCATTTGATTACTTTTCAATACTCATCAATAATCTTTTAACTTGTTTTAAGTTTATAAAAAGATAATCCCCAGCAGAGCTGCCACTATGAGCGGACGGCATCGGACACGCGGCTTGGGGTTTTTCAAAAGTAGAAAATTGTTTATTTAGAAAAAACGGTGCTTGAAAATGTATTTCAAGTTTAAAGACTCGAGACCTATATCTCTAGCCTATGTTACAGAGTCGCCACACGGATTAGCTCTTCTGGGAAAATTTGGTACAACTTAGATCCATTTGCCTAATCCATACCATAGAACAGAGATTCGGGGTTTGGATGAGTTACTTACTTAATTGTCATTTGAGTCAAATTACACTATGCTAGAAACCACATTTATAATATTTGTACTAAACTAGATGTTTTTGGTTTATGTTTTAGCTTATCGCACATGCATAAAGCAATAAAAAAATTACAGAAAGTAAACACGTAGGAAATTAAATGCATGTAATCTATAAGGGATTAATTACATTTTTGGGTGGGGGATTACAAATCGCCTAAATACATTAGAATCTAAGGGATACAATCACCTAGAATACATCGATATCTAATGAATATTACATTTGATCTCAATATTAAATGCGATACCCGAAGGAAATTAAATCCTAACATTCTTCTAACCATAGTCTACCTGCATCCACAAGGGTTAGCACAAATATCGAACATCACAAATAGTTGCAATTATGTTCGTTTTGATATTTTGCGAGATTGAGCGGTCTAATTTAAAATAATGAGGGGATTTAAAATTCTTAAATAAAAAAGGGATACATTTTATACCCATAATTTGTTTAGTCATTTTGTTAGTGAAAATGCCACATGTGTATATTTGTCAAGTCGGTTATTCAGGAACTTCGATTCCCTTCATCGGGGTTTCTTAACACACTTCACAATAAGATTAGCGAAAAATAAATCCAAGTCTAAATGAACAAATAAAAGGGCATCATTGAACTCATTCTGAAAGGGAAATTGTTAAAGTTAGTAAAATAGTATCCTGGTGATGGGGAACTGACTTTAACCATTCAAACATCTTTCAGACCGATTTCGAGTTTGTAAAATTCTCTAATATACATCTTATGTTACTAAAATTCAGATTTTAAGTATGAATAGTCACCATTGACCCTCTTGAACATAAAATGGCACTTGAAGATTTTCCGAACATTCTAGCTCATTCTGCCAAAAATGCAATGCTGTTAGCGACATTGCTGATGTTAGTGATGACGTTTACGACATTGCAATGCCATTAATGGCATTACAATGATAGAATCGAACAGTTTTTTTTACATTTTGCATTTTACACCTCAAGCATATATACCAAGTATAAGCATGTGAGACACAACTCTAGGAACTCAGAGGCTCACCCCGTAGCCGTGAATCCACCTCGCTAGATACATAAAAATCTTCAGAAAGTCCTTATTTCGTTGGTTAAGTTTGCGATTTTGTTGATGAAAACGGTTTAAGTGAAGAGTAAGAGCTTACTCTTTGAATGGAGATAAAAATCCCAGAATGTAAGTCTTAACAAGAGGAAGAAAGGAAGTGGAAATCCTTCTTCTCTCAAGTTTAGACTTTGAAAATGCTAAAAACTAGAAAACTTGATGCAAAGAAAATAAAAAGGTAAGCCTTCCAAATGGGTGGAAATACTCACTAGAAGCACCTATACCAAATTCTATTGAGTTATGACTTAGTGTATGTAATTAAAGAAATATTAAACCTCAAAGTAAGCTTAACTTTCCTACACAACTCAAATTTGCTTAAGTGAAGAACTAAACCTCAAGCTTGCTTAAATAACTCCCAATATCCCAATTTCATGCCATTTCCATGAACTTACACTCACTAACCTGGAATTATAAGTCACGTTGAGCTAAAAACCTTAACTAAGTTTCTCAAATTGTTTAAGTATATCAGGAACACTGAAAATTCAAACTTAGCTTAGAAGTCTCTTTCTTACTTTTCTTTTACATGAAAATGAGCAGCTCCCCTCCCTGAAACATTCAGCTCTCTTCTTAAGGAGCTCTCTTCAATCCAAAGTCAACTCTTTCTAGCTTACGCTATACTTTCACTTTTTTCTTTTTGGCTTTTATCAATCCAAATGCACATGTTGGATGGAAAGTGTCCTAGGTAAGGTGTGGGAGGTGGTGTTACAGGAAAAAAATCTGAGCATGTGAGCGAAGATTGCCTTTTTGGCTGAAAATTGCAGAAAGTGCAATTTTAGTTCTACTGCAACTACGATATCGTTAATGACATGAGGCCATATCGTTAATGATATCAGCCATATTGTTAATGACATGGCATGTTGTTAATGATATGGCTCTTCAGGCTGGGCTTCTTGAATTAAAATGGGTTTTAAGGAATGGAAGGCCTAAAGAAACAAAGCATATTTTCTCTAGAGATTTTAAGGACCCTGTAAAAGGTGAAAACCAGACAAGGGAAAAAATTACAGCTTCATCATCGACCTCGCGAGTCAAGAGCAAAATCCCGTGCTCACAATTAGATGATCATGATGCAAGAGGAATTAGGTCAATTCAAATGTAATAGTGTTTGAGATCTAGTTCCAAAGCCTAAAGGAAAATCAATCATCGGAACTAAATGGGTTTTCAAGAGCAAGCTTGATGAAGATGGTGTTGTTGTCAGAAATAAGGTCAGGCTTGTTGCTTAAGGCTACAACCAATAAGATGGCATAGACTATGATGAGATCTATGTTCCTGTAGCTCAGCTTGAAGCGATTAGGATCCTTTATGCTTTTGCATCCCATATGAACTTCAAGCTGTTTCAAATGGATGTAAAGAGTGTGTTCCTAAATGGCTTCATTCAAGAGGAAGTTTATGTGCATTAGCCTCTAGGCTTTAAAGATGCAAAAAATCCTAAGAATGTTTTCAAATTGAAGAAATATCTCTATGGATTGAAGCAAGCACCTTTTGCTTGATATGAAAAGCTGACTAACTTCCTACTCAGTAAAGACTATGAAAGAGGAAAAGCAAATACAACTCTATTTATCAAGCGAAAGAAGGAAGATGCGTTGCTTATCCAAATCTATATGGATGACATTATCTTTGGAGAAACTAATGATAAGCTTTTTAAGGAGTTCAGCAAGAAGATGAAGAGTGAGTTTGACATGTCAATGATGGGAGAGCTCAAATTTTTCCTCAGACTGCAAATCAAGCAAAGTGAAGATGAAATCTTCATTAGTTAAGAAAAGTATGCCAAGAAGTCCTAAAGAAGTTTAATATGGAGCATTCAAAGCCAATGTTCACTCTCATGGCCATTGACATGATCTTAAGTAAGGACAAAGCTGGAAAGTCTATAGACAACAAGTTCTATAGAGGTATTATCGTTTCTCTCCTTTACTTAACTACTTATAAGCTTGATAATCAATACTCTATGTGCTATTATGCACGTTATCAAGCTGACCCATAGAATCTCACTTAGAAACTGTTAAGTGAATTCTCCAGTAGTTGCAAGGTTCAATTAATGCAGGTATGTGGTATCCCAATAGCTTAGATTTCAAACCTAGA
The DNA here is from genome assembly GCA_949673415.1 of Euphorbia schlechtendalii. Lineage (NCBI taxonomy): Eukaryota > Viridiplantae > Streptophyta > Magnoliopsida > Malpighiales > Euphorbiaceae > Euphorbia > Euphorbia schlechtendalii. Next base: position 1,447 of record CATIWQ010476085.1, on the reverse strand, counting down.
GGATTCACAGATGCAGACTATGGAAGAGACAAGCTCGATAAAAAAAGCACCACATGAGGATGTCATTTCCTTGGAGAATACCTTGTCTCATGGTACAACAAGAAGTAAACAGATGTGCTATATACATCTGAAGCTGAGTATATGGTGGCAGGTTGTTGCATAGCACCACTGCTATAGATCAAGCAGCAATTGGAGGATTATGGTATAAAGTCAAAATACCTCGAAGTTATGTGTGATAATAAGAGTGTAATTGACCTATCTAAGAATCCAGTTCAGCATGGAAGGATGAAACATGTCAACATTAGGCATCACTTTATAAGGGATCATTTGCTAAGGGGAGATGTCAAATTGGAGTATGTTCCGTCAGAAGAACAACAAGCTGACATATTCACCAAGCGGTTAGTAAAGGAGCAATTCAATATTCTCAGGGAGCTAATTGGAATGGCGAACTCCATGTGAAGGAAAAATTCCAGAAAAATGGCTAAGTGTAGAAACTCAAGTCACAACTCAGTCGAATGAGGTAACATGTATTTAACCCTGTTAGATTTTTAAAGTAGCGTTGTTAGTTCAATTTTCAATGTTAAAACTCAAAAGCTACTTTATAGAAATGATTATTTGAATTGGAAACATCTACATTTGAAACTACATCATTTTATTAAGTCGGTTAAATCCTTAGTTATCTCACCATTTAAACTTGATCTTGGATTACGAGAGCGCCACATATCATCTTGCAGTTGAAGTGGCTATATAAGAGGCAGCTTGCTGGAGAGAGAAGGTTACCAACAAATTTAAACTCTTAAGCAATTTTGGCAAAGAACCCTAATCTCTTTTTCTCTCAACTCTCTTTCTCTACAAATGGAAAATACCAAGAAATCCCTCATTCTTCAATCAAACTCCAAGTGGAACATTTATGTGCATATTGATGGCACTTCTAAGAAAGTCATCTTGCCTCAAGGAACAAGATTCACCAAGATCAAGTAGTCTAAAGATCTAGATTTTGACCCATTTTTTAAGTCGATTATGATGGCCTGTTCAAGAACAAGGCCATGTACAAAGTTATCAGGCAACAAAATCTCAGCCAATTCCTTATTCTAGAAGGCCTTGCAATCAAGGAGTTGATTCAAAAGTTTTACTACAATCTCTACTCAATCAAGGGATTTAATGATGTTCTGATGGTAGAGATTGATCATAACTGTTCGCCACTTTTCTACTGATAAGTTTAATAGTTTCTTCACAAGATTCGGCTATATATCAATGGTGCCAAAAACTTGTTCACGAAAAGTATAGGTGTTGTCAGTACCTCTTATCAAATAGAAAAATGATGATAACTGCAAGTATACAGTTGCGATGTAGTTTTAAAAGATATCGATCCCACAGGGAAGGACTAGTTCTAAAGATTGAAAAGGAAGATAAAATAAGGAAAATAAAATATAATAAGGTAATGTTT
>CATIWQ010476061.1:0-16203 GCA_949673415.1 Euphorbia schlechtendalii | reverse complement strand
AACTTTAGCTTTCACTTGCATACCTTACAACTTTACTTTGTTTTCTACTTATACTTTCTATTTCGAAGTTTATGATATGTCTATGTGTCATAATGAGTATTTCATCTTGCGTCTCTTATATTAATTAAGTTATATGCTTTCAAGTTAACTTTAAGAGTGATTTTGGGGTTAACAAGATTGTGTAAAATCACTGGATTTGTGATTATAATGCAGTTTATTGAGCCAACATTTTTTGAATGGTAACTTGCTAAATTTGGCTATGTGAGAGCGACCCGTACTAAGCATAGTAACATTGTTATCCGGGTTCTTATAAGTGTCGTAATTTGTCTACCCTAGATTTAGAAAAGTCATTTCATGTGTTGCTCTACGGTGAATCATTGAATATTTTGACGTCTAGACCGTGTTTGTTGAAGTTATCTAGTGTATGAAATCTTCTTGATGATTTTGCATGTATTTCTCTACTATACTTGTTCTTGGGGAATATCTATATAGTTTACATCCTCTCTAATATATTTATGCATCTATCTATTCATCAGTCTACCATCAAAACCCTTCAATACAATTTATTATATTTCTTTTGTTCTACAACTCTAGTTAGTCCTTAGAACCGAATTCCTTCCCTTTGGGACCGATATCTTTTAAAACTACATAGTAATTACATACTTGCAGTGGTCACCATTTTTCTATTTGATAAGCGGTATTGACAACACCTGTTCACATTTTGAAGTTTTATCTTATCAGTAGAAAAGTGGGGAATAAGGTTTTTGGCACCGTTATCGAATATAAGCCTATCAGAATTTAGTGTAGTCAAAACCTTGGATTCAAGTTCTTGGCGCTGTTGCCAGGGAATGCAAGTGCATTCTAGAGATCAAATTGCCGGACAATAGGCAATTATATTTTATATGTCAATTCTATTTTTATTTTTGGTTTTAAGTATTTATATTTTGTTATTAACATACTTTTCTTGCTTATTCATTGAGTTTTCTTTCCAGCGTGTGCATGCCAAGTACGCGTAGTTCGGGAGAAAGTTTGGCATCTTTCGAATCAGAAATAGAACGATTTGGTAGGAGAAGAAAATGGAGAAATAAGAGATAAAGAAGAAGGATGGCTGAAGAAGAACAACAAAATGTGGATCACCCTCAACCAAGACTCATGGATTATATCGTTCCGACCATCAATGGTAATAATCAAGGAGTTGCTAGACCAGCCATTGATGCAAATGAGTTTGAAATTAAACTAGCATTACTTCTAATGATCAGCAATAATGTGCAATATTATAGTCTACCCAATGAAAATCTGAATGGTCAAATTCCAAACTTTCTAAAAGTCTATGATACTTTCAAAATGCACAATGTTCTTGAAGAAGCAATTATACTTCACTTATTACCATTTCCGCTCCGTGATAAAGTGAAAGGTTGTTTGAATTCATTACCCCCAAATTCAATTACCACTTGGAATGAATCAGCCAAAGCCTTTCTAACTAAATATTTCTACCGACAAGTAAGAAGTTCAAATACAAACAGGTGTTGACAATACCACTTATCAAATAGAAAAATGGCGACCACTGCAAGTATACTGTTTTGATGTAGTTTTAAAAGATATCGATCCCACAGGGTAGGGATTTGGTTCTAAAGACCAACTAGAGTTACGGGGTAAATGAAAATAGGAAATTTATATTGGAGGGGTTTGGATGATAGATATATGAATGGATAGATGTATGAACATACTAGAGAAGATGTAAAATATAGAGATATTCCTACGAACAAGTTTAACAGAGAAAAACATGCAAAATCATCAAGAATATATTGTATACTAGATAACTTCAACAAATAAGATTCTAGATGCCCTAAACTTCAATAATTCACCGTAGAGCAACACATGAGATAACTTTTCCAAATCTAGGGTAAACGAATTATGACACTTATAAGAACCTGGATAACTATATTACTATGCTTAGTACAGGTCGCTCTCACATAGCTTATTTAGCAAGTTACCACTACAAAAATGTTGGCTCACTAAATAGCGTTATAATCATAGATCCAGTGATTATACAAAATCTTGTTGACCCCGAAATCCCTCTTAAAGTTAACTTAAAAGCATATAACTTCATTAATATAAATGACGTAAAATGAATTACTCATTATGATACATAGACATATCATAAACTTCAAAATAGAAAGTATATACAGAAAATAAAGTAAAGTTGTAATGTATGCAAGTGAAAGCTAAAGTTGATCAAACTGTATCCACTCTTTAATGGGTGTGATCAATTCCCGCAATTCCTACGTCTACTTTGAATCCAATCTCGACTCGTACAGAACCTCCTCTAGGATGCTATTCTTTGTGAATCTCGAATAAAAGAATGTTGAAGTATGAAAACTTTTATTGATAAGTGCATTGCAATTACACTCATACAACAAACGCTCAAATTTGTATAGAAATATAGTGATCTAAATAAGATTCAAATCACTTATATTGTTTTCTCGCTAAGACTTTGAACGTAGCGAAATCTAGATATTACACTCTCTATCTATACACGCACACTATCATTGAATGCCTTCTAATCATTCCATGACCATGCACCACTCTCAATGCATGAAAATGGTTGGGTTTTGAACCCTATTTATAGAGTGTGAACGGTTGCGTCTATCCAAACGAAGAGTTGTGTCCATTGGTGAAGAGTTGCATAAATTCAATATGATTGGATGCAAATATTCATCCTCATCCATAATGGAAAGGCACCTTTTCATTATTGGTTGACTTCCAAAAGGTGTCTTTTCGATTTGTAGTTGATGGTTATTGATCGTTCTTATCCGACGGTTGAAAGAAGAGAAGAGTTAACAAAAAACCGTAAAGGTTGTGACTGCAAATGTATGTTGTGACTGTGAATACTTGGTTGGAAACTTTCTGTTGTGAAGGTTAACAAGTCGTGACTATGATATATGTGTCACGATCATGACATGCCTTTTTCACATGATTCCTCTTTGTGATTTCTATCGATCTTGACATCTTTGATCCTTTGCCAATTCCTTAAGTTCCATGCATCTTTTTGCACCTTTTTCACTCATTTTCCATAGAATTCCAACTTCAATCCTTTTACTTCCAAGATTTACCTAGTACCTGCATTTGCATCAAGAACAACTACATACCACGTGAAATCTTTTATATGAAGTATAAAATGAAACAAAACCTTATCATTTTATGTTTGAAAATGTCATGATAATAAGTGTAATTATACACTTATCACACCCCTACACTTAACTTTTACCCTATCCTCAAGGTAAATACAATAGAAGTGTGTAAATGCGTATTCAAGTTCGTACCTCATTTTACGAAAGACTATCGTAGTGTGTACCACATTCCACGTTGCATAAAGTTCAAGTAAAAGTTTGAAATTTCCCACAAATTAGTAATGTGTAATTTATATAGTCCAGTTGCATAACTTTTCTCTTAATAGAGAGTCAACCGAATTGCATCTTCATATAAGTGTTATATGCTTAATCGAATATTACCTTCTCTCAAGTATAGTATAAAGTATAAAGGACAAAATGAGCACACTTTGGAAAGTTTAATCTCAAGGCATTTTTAGGTAACCTAGGATGCTAAAACTACTCTTAGTGGTTGCATTTTATGCTCCATACCACTCTCCCTTTTTTTAGTGGTTGCATTTTATGCTCCATACCACTTTCTCTCATTTTTTTCTTTTAAGCATATGTTTTTTGAAGTACAGATTCGTACTTTGCACCCGTTTTTCATGTTACGACTTTTTCTTTTTCATTCATCTAATGGTTGCAGTTATGCTCCATACCATTCCTCACCTTTTGCATAACTCATTGGTTTTCCTCTCTTTCTTTTGATTTTTTCTCTCTTAATACCCTCATCCTTTATTGATTACTTTCAAAGTATTATGGTTATAGTTTCCCAACACTTTAAATACACTCAATACTTATAGGATGTATTCGGGAATAGCATATAAAACTCATAGTAAGAACACTACTAGATATTACTCCACTTAAACTTATCAGTAGCATTAAATTAAAACTATATAAATTATACTAATTCATGTTGCATAGAAATATATATCGAAACTTACTTGGAATATTGCGATTGAATGTTACTCACAACTCATCCTTGCCAAATGCTAAATGTTGTGCCAAAAACGCTCACTCTCAACGTGTGGAAAATTCCAAACAAAATCGAAAAAAAATATTGTTCATAATTTGCACTAACATCAAACTTGTAATACCTAACACTCACAATAGCAAAAGAACATATGTTAGTATAGTATAGGTATGGCTAAGGTATAAATAACACAAAAATCGAGAAAAATTTTCAAATTCTTCAATTTTTTTTAATTTAATTTTTTTGGATTTTCGGGATAGTTTTACAAACGCTCTCCCACAATGGAGAACACAATGTCCTCGTTGTGAAGACTTTATCTTAAAGAAAAAACATAAATATGAAAAATAATGAACTAGTCTAAAAATATGAAAAAAAAGTAAAGAAAAGAGAAAACCTGTTTCATTGAGAAAGAGAATCTGGGGACTAGGAGTAAATTAACAATTTTTTTTCTAAAGAAAGAAAGTAATTTTCGAAGCATTGATTTATTACTTTTCTTTAGAATCTTCATATCCTTCTTCATTACTCCAAGTTCTGCTTGGAAATTGTCCAATTTTTGTAGCATGCTCACCTTCCAATCTTCCGGAGCTTCATCTTTTTCTCTTTCTTCTTCATCTTCTTCTTCAATCATTAGAGCTTTTCCATGACAATGTCTAGTGGTTGGATTAGATGGTCTAACAGAAGAATCTTCATGAGTCGAGATTAACTTCTTGGTGCGTTTGGAGTAAGAGTAGAAAGAATATACACCATCGTTCTCTTGAAGAAGTCAAGTATTCTTTATGTAAGTCCCATCCATATAGAGAAAATACTCACCCGGTTGTTGGACATAGGGGAGTTCGCTTCTTGCACCTAAGACGATAGCGGTGATAATTTTGACTGCCCCAATCTTGTTTCATCAAAGCGTAAGAAAGAAGAAAAAAATCTTTCTTTTGGACTTTGGTATTCTCTACTCGACAAAATACCGAAGTGGAAAATATTTGTGGAGAAGAAGAATGCACTCATCCTTAATTTGTTTATTTGGAGAATTTTGGGGTCAAATGCTCTCTCACCCGTTAAATCTGCCCAAACTCAATTTGGTTGAAAAGAATCCGTCATGGTTGATGATTTTTTAACTTCAAACCCGAACCAAGTATGCTTCATATCCCTCGTCATGGTATATTGATTACCTTGATTGTGGAATTTTATTGCCTTTTCCTTGCATCTTCATAGTAGAATGTCACTAGATATTCAAGAATCCAATCTCGATTTTGTGGAAATCGTATATCCACAAACTTTGAGTCCAAGAGCAGAAAGATAAGCCTCCATCTCTCTACAGAGATTCAATGTGTCAAGAAGACCATATCAAGGAATATCATCCCCGTGATATCCAATTTGCTAAGCTTTTGGTAGCGCTTGCCCTCTTCCCTTGTCCTTAAAGGGAAAGGACAACCATACTCCTCTTGGTATGTTTGGCTTTCTCTCCTATTTGCAGATTTCTTCAAAGGTTCTTGATTGTTTTGAAATGGAAAGGTTAAAAGAAAATAAAAAAGTTTGAATGTTGAAGAGTGAAGATGAAGAAATTTCAAATTTTTGTAAGCTTTTTGAAGGTTGTGGTGGCTAGGGTTCAACTTAGACCTAATTATAGAGTTCTAAGAGGTCTCTAATTGTCCATAAAAGTCAATATAGCCATTATTGCTCAAAACTAGCCATTAATGGCAGTTACAGACATTTGTCGCGTGCTGAATCGCAATCTGTAACGGTTATATTTTGCCCGTGTCGCAATCGCCAAGGCTTGTCACTATCGTGACTCCCTTAATCACACAAAAAGTAGGTTTTGAAACTTGATATTCACGAGCGCAAGATGTATGTTGTGGTCACGATCTTCTTTAATTCTTCAAACTCTTCAATTTTTAGACTTTTTTACTTAGAAAACTTAGAAACACAAACACAAAAAAAACATTGTTAAATAAAAAAATAAATATTTACTATTTCATACCTTGAATGATCATGGTGAGGATAGTAATTGAACATCAACGTCTTGTTGTTCAAATTTTTATTTCATATTTAACAAACAGTTATAAACAAGTAATAAATTCACCAGCAAACAAACAAACACTAAACAAACAGCAAAAAAACGAAAAGAAAAGACTATACAAGGTTCTAAACTTAAATGAAAAGAAAACGATTTATTCATGATTTAGCGATTCAATTATCTGATCAATCTTATAATGCTACTCCCGTAGATCTCTTTCAATATCAAACATCAGAGTGTAGATGTCATCAATCTTGCGATGAATAGAGACTTGTTCTTCCATTCATTCATTCAACTCCCTCTTAAGATTAGCTGAACTATTCCCTTCTTCCCTAGCGATTTCTCTTTCTCACTTTTAATCGATTTCTACTCGCTCATCTCATGATTTCCAATCATAGGTTATCCCATTTTCTCCAATGCACTAAGTTAGCAATCCATACTCGAAGAAAACTTCCTTAGTTAATTCTGGAATTTCATCATTGTCAGTAAAGACTTCCGCAACATAAGGCATTCTCCCAACTTGTCCTAGCAAATTTGCCATAGTTCAACACCCATACGCTATCTTACCAGGATTCATTACGGCAAATATGAGTGTCTCCATCATAATTCCTGATACGTCCATAGGCATGCCATTCCAAACTACTTCCAAGATAAACAATTCTTCGAGAATGATAGTGTCGGAACTAGTCCTACCAAATAACACACTACTTAGATAGAAGTGTAAAGCGAGTAAATAAGGGTCACGGATCCACCAGCTATAGGTACACTCTTGTTTGTATTCGGTTTCGCCAGTAGGCGATTCCCAGATGGTAATGGATCCCAACCAGGAAGCATATTGTAGTAACAATGTTTAAGGAAACCCAAATTCTTCTCCAGTGCTTTCCTCGATAATTTATGTTTCTTTCCTTGGTGATGAAATTCCGAACAATCCATCTTAGAATTCTTCCTTACTAACGATATCAGCATTTCTTTACAATTATCCTCACTATTTCCAATAATCATGTTGGAATAGATAACAAATTTTAGAACCCTAAGGTAATACATTACCCTATCATGGATTCCTAAATGAATGAAACTATTCCTATGAATGGTATGGGAACTCGTGAATTCTACATCTCTGATGGATTCAAGGTGATCACCTTCCTCTCTAGAGTAAATAGGAAAAGGCGCTTCATACCACTCGGATATTCGAAGGAGGAATGAGATTAGATTTGTTAGGGTGTACCATTTTGAAGATAAGAAAAGGATTGATTGATTTTCAAGGTTTGGAACAAATATGTTTCTGAAGAAAAAGGATTTTCGGATTTCTGAAGTGAAGAATTATGAAAATTCGCACTCTTATATATAGAGTTTGAGAGAAATTATCGAAAATATGCCAAACTACTGCAGTTTTCGCACAAGTCGCCATCATGACTTCACAAAACAAGAAACATATTGTTTTAACAAGGAAATTCACGAGCGCGAGTATATGTATCGAACGTGAATGTGTAAAATAGAAAAAAATCTTCTATTTATCAAGAATTAAGATGAAATATTATGACGTATCACCTCCAATATGATTATTTAATAATCTTTTTACACCTAAGATAAGATTAGAAAATTGTATAGTATAGTAAATGAATAAATGAGTAACAGTTAGTAATTTGTTCCGTAATCTCCTAATCTTTAAAACACACTTACCTTCCTCGGCAACGACACCAAAAACTTGATCGCAAGGTTTTGACTCTAATTATTATGAGAGCTTATATTTTGTTACAAAGCCAAAAACCTTGTTCCCCACTTTTCTACCGACAAGTAAGAAGTTCAAATACGAACAGGGGTTGTCGATACTGCTTATCAAATAGAAAAATGGTGACCACTATTTGCCACTTTTCTACTGATAAATTTAATAACTTGTTCACAAAGTTTTACTACATTCATTTCGAAAGGTTTATCAACGGTGCAAAAATATTGTTTGCGTTAAAGTATAGGTGTTGTCAATACCACTTATCAAATAGAAAAATGATGATAACTGCAAGTATGAAGTTGCGATGTAGTTTTAAAAGATATCGATCCCACAGGGAAGGAACTAGTTCTAAAGATCAACAAGAGGAATGGAACAAGAGAAAATAAAATAGTTTGTTTTATTTCGGAGGAGGATGGATGGTTAGACAAATGTATGAAATATTAGAGAAGATAAAAATATATAGATATTGCCTATGAACAAGTAAAGCAAAGAAAATATGCAAAATCATTAAAGATATTACGTACACTAGATTAATTTAACAGACTCAGTTCTAAACACTCAGATATTCAATTATTCACCGCAGAGCAACATATGAAATGATTTTTCTAAATCTATTGCAAATGAAATAAGATGATTATATAAACCTAGATGATACTATTATTGTTCTTAGTACGGGTCGCTCTCACATAGCCACATTTAGCAAGTTACCATTCCAAAAATGTTGGCTCACTAAATAGCGTTATAATCACAGATCCAATTCCGAAACTACTCTTAAAGTTAACTCAAAAGCATATAACTTGATTAATATAAAAGACTCAAAATGAAATACACATTATGATACATAGACATATCATAAACCTCAAAATATAAAGTATAAGTAGAAAATAAAGTAAAGTTGTAAGGTTTGCAAGTGATAGCTAAAGTTGATCAAACCGTATCCACTCTTCAATGGGATTAGTCAATTCCCGCAATGTCAGTGTATACTTTGAATCAAGTCTCGACTTGTATAGAACTTCTGCTAGGATGCTATTCTTTGTGAATATTGAACAAACAAATATTGAATAACGAAAAATTTTATTGATAAGTGATTTGCAATTACACATATACAACAATCGCTCGAATATGTAGAGAAATCTAGTGATCGAAGTAGGGTTCAAATCACTTATACATTTTCTCGCTAACACTTACGAATGTAGCAAAATCTAGATAATTTTACTCTTTATCTATACACAGACTATATCTCTCACCAGACACAATCCATGCCTTTATGAGCGGGTGACACGGAGCTGTGGACTGAGAGCGCGCGATTTCATATGCGTGGTCCACCGGGGTGTTTGAAAAAAGGTGCACCGGGTCGAGGACCCGAAAAAAAGGTTGAAAGAGAAAAAGGCGAAAAACGTTTAAGATCGGTTCGAACCCGAATCCGCCGTCTCTTAGTGTGGAGTCGCCACCTAGATTTGCTCTTTCTAGGAATTAGAGTCTTGTGAGGATTAACATCCAGGGGACGGCCCACCAAGACACAGAGATTCAGGTCTGGGATAAGTTGCTTATTTGTCATAGGATCGCATTAAATTACATCTACAGAAAACCATATTCTTTTAATTGTGCATATTCACACTTAGGTCATTTTTGGAGTTTAGATGCATGATTCACGTATTGCGAAATAATAAATCATTCACAAAGCGGAAAAATAAGCCATCCACAAAACAGTAAGTAAATGCGGAAAGTAAAAGCGAAAAAAGGAAATTACAAGGCTTCAAAAATCGGGGGATGCAACCGCCCGCTAACCTATTAATTACATTTCCCAAAAATTGAAATTAAATACCCGAAGGAAAATTAAAATCCTAAATATACATTTAATCCTAATCTACCTACAAACACTAAGGTTAGCACATGTGATAGCACGTATGTTCGATTTTGAATTCAGCGAGGCCCGTGTGGCCTAAAAAATCGATCACGATATTGTGTTTGTTATTTTAAATAAAACCATCCATTTTATTAGTAAATTGGTTGCTCATTTTAATTAATGAAAATGCTTGCATGGCAAAAGATGAGGTATGTTATCTGGGAATATGTTTTATTCCCTTCGTGGGGGTGTTCTAACATACATCTTCTTTTAATAAATAAAAAGATGAATAAGAATTACAACAGTTGAAATAAAATAAAATGATAAAATCCTAGGTTCATAGATAAACTTAGAAGAAGAAGAAGAAGATTGAAAGCACGAGAATTGCAATTCTAGGAACTCAGAGGCTTACCCTTACGGAATTAATCCACTTCGAAGATATCCTGATTGGCCGTTGAAAATCCTCCTTGTCCTTTAAGTTTTGGTAAAAAATTTATGTTGAAAGTCCAAAAAAAAGTTCATCTTTTTCTTGGAAATTAAAGCTGTTCTAAACCTATATTTTTGTCTGATAATTTTCAGGATCCCGTTTATCAAAAATGACCTGACTATTTATAGGAAAATCCTGAAAAAATTAATAAAGGTAAGTTATTCGGACGAGGTGCCTCGCCGGAGAAAACCTTGGCAAGGTATCGCCAAGGACGTTGGCGAGGGAGCCTCGCCAATCTTGGTGAGGTTTGCCTCGCCAAACCCTTGGCGAGGCTTCCCTCGCAAAACCTTTGGCGAGGCCTTGCCAACCAAGGTTCTTGGTGAGGCTTGCCTCACCAAGTTTGGCAAGGGAAGCCTCGCCAAACCCTTGGCAGGGCATCGCCAAGGATCTGGGCGAGGCCTGCCTCGCTAATCTTAGGCCTTGCCAAGTTTGGCGAGGCTCCTCACCGACGAGCCAGCCCAGGATTCCGTCTCCCCCGAGTTTTCGTTTTCGAATTTTATTTATTTAATTAATTAATTTCTGAATTAAATTAAATAATTTTATTGAAAATGTCTTTCTGAATTTGAGACGAGGAGGATTCCATTCGGATACATCACGTTACTCAAAAATTGTGTGATTCAAGGATAAAATCCTGAAAAAGCCATCATCATAAAACGCGCGAGCTTGTACAAAATCCCGTGCTCATAGCTGCCCCTCGTGTGATAGTTCCTGGTTGTATAACCAGCGTTATCACATGAAAAGAGCGGAGGGATACATAGAATACCTTATCGATGTGGTTGATGATTTCCTGTTCTCAATTGTAGATAACATACGCCTTCCTTTCTGGCATTGTTTCTTCATAAGGTTGTTCGTTTCTTTCTTCCGAATCCTTTAGATACTTGGTGCCACTTGTGGGGGGTATACCATTTCTTTCTGCGATGTCCCCGTTGTAGTCGGCAACCGTTTTATTCTTCGGTTGATAAATGAGGCTGTTTATTCCTTCAATCGTCGAGATAACCGTTTCCTTCTTTGGTTATGTTTTGAATTTCCTTAATAGTATATTAACTGGGTTCCTGTAATAAATCAGAAAAAGGAAAATAATGTTATAACATTTTATGATAATTGTTTTAATTATTTGATTGAGTTTATGCGGAGTAAAAATTTTTTGCCCCTTCAACCAAAAATTAAAACATTGATAAATAAATTAAATGAGTTTGAGAAATATCGGGGGTATCCCGTGCATCGTGTAGTAGTATTAGGAGGCACCCATTGGAAAATAATAAATAAATTGGTGGGGTCCACTTATTTTCTTTATAAATAGAGCTCCCTATCCTTTATATTTTTTCACTTTTCATATTTTTCATCTCTCTAAAACACTCTCGCTCTCCCCTCTCTCTAGAAATCATGTTGTCGAAGGTCGCTGGCAGGGCACTCCGTCTTACCTCTCACCTCGTTCCTTAGCATACCGATGATCCTGGTGTATTTTTTGTCGATATTGATACCGCATACGGTTTGGCCGCGAGCGATACTATGCTAGGGTTTACAATTACTTCTCCTATAGAGACGTTGGATCCTGATTTTCCAGCTCAACCTCACCTTTCCTAGACCGAGGTATTTACTAATAACATTCTTATTTATCGTTTTTAGTGCAATTTATCCTGTTTAGGAACTACATTGGAATCGATACTTAAATCATGTCGGGAAATTTTATCCTAGAAAAAATTAGTAAATACAGGTCACTGGAAATTTTTCCAGCGGAAACAAGGAAATTCGGCAAGGGTGTGACCCTCACCAAACACTCCGACGAGGGTCTTAGGACCCTCACCAAACCGTCTAGCGAGGGTCCTTGAGGACCCTCGCCAGCCAGAGTCTCTGTCGAGCGTCCTTCGAGTCCCACGCCAGAGGTGCCTGGCATGGCATCGGGGCTCATCGGAGTTATTTTTATTATTTTTCTTTTTACATGGAAAAGAGATTGGAAAAATAATTAAAACGTGGAGTCCAAACATCTTTTGGATCCGAAAAATTTTTATATGAGGACTTTTTTTTTGAAAAAGATTTGAAAATAAAGTTCGGGACACAAACGTGTATTAGATCTAAACTATTTAAGAGAAATTGAAAGAAAAATTATCTTGGTGTTTTTATCACTGTATTTACGTTTAATTGCGTATTATTTGATCTTGTTTGCAGTCCCCCATGCTACGTCCTACTGATGGGTATTCTACAATCTAAACATGGTATCGTCACGCTTCTTCTTATCCCGAGCTTGTTCAGGCTATCGAGGCCACTGGCTTCGGTCCCTTGGCCCGATCCTTACGACCTACCTTATTACCGTATGCAAAATCGGTCATGCTTGCTCAGAGATGGTGCGACATTTCGCACACCTTCCACCTTTCGATTACCGGTCTATCTTGGACTGGTACTGTGATTCGATTTGACACCTTTTTGGAGCGGTTCTTCAAGGCTCCCACTACTTGTAATCGCGTCAAAGACCTGCTCGGTGTTGACCCCAAAGGCCGGGCGTTGAGTTATAGCATGCTATTTGACTACTGGACGGGCGACAATCTATTTTCGAGGCCAAGGTTCCTTTGTACATTTGGTCATTTTTTGCCACCCTATTGAGTGTCACATCATTCCCGGTCTCGAACAACAAGATCTACTATGGGCTGATTGAGCCGCTAGCAAATTTGGACAGGGTTAGTGGCCTTAATTGGCCACGAGCGATCTTGGCGCAGACTTATTTTGCCCTTGACTTAGTCGTTCGGGGTCATTTGCATGCTCTGCGTTGCTGCCCCATGGTTCTTCAGGTATTGTTTGCTTACTTTGTGATTTGTGTATGTCGGTTATTGATTAATTAACCTTAACTGATCCCTTTATTTTGTAGGCATGGGCTTTCTATCATCGATTCCTCCCTGCCCCGCAGTTTGTTGACGCCTCGGAGGGCGCCCCATGTATAGCGAGGATTTGTTCGTCATTCATGGGAGATTTTTTAGATTCTGTTAGCTACTATCAGCATCTTTGCGAGTTGACTCTTGAGCAGGTGATGGATCTTATTTCGATGGATGTGATCATATATTTGTCTTTAGAGTTATTCTGACTTTAACGTTCTTTCTTTTCAAGTGGAGAGCAACCCTTGGAGGGGTCTTCCAAGCTATCATATGGCGAAGGTGATCCGGCAAGATGTGGATCGCTACCCTTTATCCTTGAGGGGCCCAGGACCCGTGAGTGGTACATGTGAGAGCGTATTCAGTTCTGGCGGACTAAGCCAGTATCTGAGAGGCGCATTCCACCAACGCCTCCCATCGGACTATTCTGGGCACACTTGGTGGTCACTGATCCCGATGAGCAGGAGGTGCTCTTCAAGGATCATGGTGTGAGGCTCTCCAGGCTGCATGGTGACTACGAGGCCTTCATTAGGGAGAGACTTCTCCCGCTTCACCCGACTAAAGGCGGAGCATCCCCCTGCGCATGTTAGGGGTCCGAGAGTTGATGGTGGTTCTGGTGCAGGTGCTAGCGGCACTGGTGTGGGATGCCGGGTATGAAATGTTTTAATTATTTTATTCATATTGATCTGGTTTCTGACTATTTATCTGTCTTTGTAGGAATTTGCCCAGAAGAGGGTTTGCGTGCCTGATTTGAATACTGCGGCAAGGGATGCGAGTACATCTGCAGGCGTCATAGAGGGGAGGTTTGCGATTCCCCTTGACTCTACATTCTACTTGATGGGTTCCATGGGGACCTCATGGCAGGTGCCTCTTCCCTCGAGCTCCCATACATTGGCCTACGGCCCTCCCGACACTACTCACGTGAGTTTTAGATCAACAGCGATCTTTGGGGACGTTTTGACATTCGTTTACTAACTCCTTTCCTTTTGCAGGTCATACGTGAGGAGATGGATCGGGTGGCCCGTCATTCTTTTGCATTGAGGGACCTGATGCTTTCACAGGATGGTATTACACGGGTATATCAATTTTCTCAACCTGTCATATGTGATGCATGAAATGTCATGTTTTTATGTACATGGATGTGATTTTCGTGATGTATTTTATGACTGTAGGATATGGCGGCGAGGAGTGAGGAATTCGAGTGGTGCTATCAAGAGCTTGATGGTCACTTTCAGTCACTGGATATTAGCCATCAAGGTCTAGATGCTCGTTATCATAGCTTTGATGTTAGTCACCAGGAACTGGGAGTCCGTTACCAGGGTTTGGAGACTCAGTATCAGAGTTTGGAAGCTAGTCACTAAAGTTTGCAGGCTCAGTATTAGGAGTTGCTACGGTAGAACGCTGCAGCAGAGCAGGCTCGAGCAGAAGCGCGGGCATCTACCTCTAGCATTCGCCAACCTCTTACGTTTAATCTCGGTTCCCTGCTTGATGACACAGATGTTGGGATGCTCCTCACTCCAGAATGGGACACCAGCTTTCTTTACGCTCCCCAGCCTCCTCCTGTGTCCGGTTCAGCGGATGGTGCTCTCGGGAGACTTGGTGTCGAGGACCTTGAGATATCCACCATGTTGCCCCGAGATCTGATGGGTGGAGATAATGAGTAGATGACGCATGCTTAGGAGTTCCCTTTTAACTTTAGTTTTAGATTCCTCCTTTTCTTCGAACTGGTCTTTTTTAGATAGCTCCTCTTTGTAGGATTTGAAAAAAACTTCTGATTTATGAAAAGAGAGGGGATTTTGGCCGTTGCGTGCCAGATCCTCATACGCGGTGTTTTATTTTATGAATATGATTGCTTGTTTGTGAATGTTTTTCGTATATGTATGAATGAATGTTAATGCTAATGTATGTGGTTAATATGTGTAGGCAACACCGGTCTTGAGGGATTTTCTTTAGCTTTCTTCCTTTCTGATGTCGACTTATAACGAGCACCTTAGGGTCTTTCTCCACACCGTTTGCGGACCCGATTGGCAAAGCATTGAGCACTTTGGTCTGCGGGGTCTTCAATAACTTGCTTCCAGGCTTGTGAATACGGCTTTCATTTGTGCTGCTTTGAAGTGTTGGGATCCCGCCACTCATGTTTTTCATTTCGCCAACTTTAAGCTTTCCCTTGGTCGAGGAGTTTCATGAGATCCTGGGGCTCCCTTTTCCAAAGGAGTCGACTCCAATATACCCCACGAGACTATCCTTCACCTTTCCTTCTTTCCAATTTAGAGGTGAAGATAAGCTGAAGGGTGGAGTATAGCAGGCACTTTTTGTCAGCTCCCCCTGATGTTGGTGGCTTCCGGGTTGAAGCTATCCTTAATTGGTATGAGAATACACCCAGCAGTCATCTAGCTTGGCCCTCGATGGTGACTCTATTTCTTCTGGTGGAGTTTGTTTATGGGGTTGGAGCGATTACGCCTTTCCGCTTGCTGTCGGTCATTGACCCACTCTCCATAGGCCTTTCTCCTGCAGCTTTAGCCTTGGCTGAGAGTCTGGTCTACTTAGACGCTACGTCGGTGAATCTGGATTTAGTAGGGGACCATTTTGCTTTACTAGAGGTAATTCTCTTTCCTCATCTCTTTCTTTCGTGATTTTTGTTGTTTGTTTAAATGAATGGATTAACGTAGGTATGGCTGTTGGAGATGCTTTGCTTGACTGCTGATCCATGCTTAGGGAAGGCTTGATACCTCCCCTCAAATTATGGTCCTATAAGCTTCACTAGGAAGGACCATCGTTCGCTGAGTGAAAGCGCTTGGGTTGAGATTTTGGGCTACTACCGATCTTTTGAGGTTCATTGGCTCAACCCTTGGTTGGAGATTCCGTTCGTGGTAACTGACGTCCATGATTCTGGTGTTTTGCTGATGGGGCTGTTTGGCGTCACGTCCTATTCCCCTTCTCATCTGTGCAAACAGTACGGGCGTCAGCAATGGGTTCCTCGGTCTATATGCTCGACCCATTTTCATGACTTTGGTCCTGACACGCCTGACGCAATACGGAGGCTTTGGACATACGCTCGAGTTGTTATACTGGATTACACTACCCCGGAGACCACAGACACTGACGAATTCTTCCGTGGATGGCTTAGTGAGATCAAGGTTCTCCCCAATGCTA
>CATIWQ010475849.1:0-12292 GCA_949673415.1 Euphorbia schlechtendalii | reverse complement strand
TATATATCAATTAATTCTTATAATTTAATAATTATACATAAAAATCTGAATAATTTTCGGAAGTTCTTCATATTATTATTTTTTTAAAGTTATTATCATATTCAAATTAAAAAAAATATTTGTGTTTCTCAAAAAAATTTTAAATTTTATTATATTAAGATGTATTGTATTTTTATTAATTAAACTTCAAAAATTCAGTTCAAAATTGATAAAATTACCACCTTTTATGACGTAACTAAACAATTGGAAATCTTTTTTTTTTTTGCTAATGGTTACGAACCATAGAGTATGTTTTTGAAAATAAATTCCACAAGGTAAGTTTTTGAAAATGAGTGAAATTACAAGTCATGTTTTTTTAAAAATGAAGGTAAAATCCATGGTACATTGATAGTGGATGCTCAGGGCACATGATAGGAAATGAATTCATTCATCACTTGAACGTAAAAGATGTGGAATTGTGAGCTTGGGAGACAACAAGAAAGGGAAGATCATTGGAAAAGGAGCTGTGAGTACAATCTGTTTGACCTAATGATGAATTAACATCCTTACTACAGGTACCGAGATCCGGCACTGCCCTAGGTTTAAGCTTTGGAAACATGTCCATCAACATAGGGCATGTAGCAACAAAAAACCTAGTACAACATAAGTCGATCAACTCATCTTCATAGTAGTCAATCGAATCTTCTTATCCTTCATGCTAGTCGATCGATAGAGAAAACCTTAATCGTTAAACATCAGTTGATAGACTACTTGCCACTTAACATCAGTCTATTGATTGGGACACATGGCACAATTTCATAAACCCTAAAAATGACTCATCATCTGCTGGGACTAGTCAATCGACTATCAACCTGCCAACATTAGTCGATCAATTGGTATTAACATGAGTTGATCGATTGGTGTTAATTCACTATAAATAGTTAAGCCAAAATCGAGACAACAAAAGTGAAAAATTCCTCTAATAAAAAATCACACCCAAGTTTCAAACCACTCCGAATACCATTTCCAAAACCCTTTTCTAAATCTTAACTATACCCGATATAGTTTCCACCCTTTAACCTACAATTTATCCATGACACCACCTAAAAGTCTTGTCGAGTCAAAGCCTTCATATCCTCACGATATCGAAATTCTGCTCTAAAAGCCATCAAAATTTGAAGCTTTATTTCTTCTAGTCGAAATACTGTCGATTTCCAAATCTTATAATTAGCACATAGCCGAGCCCAAAATACCAACAATCTCAAAGCCTTACAATTAGCACATTGTCAAGGTTACCCAACTTCAATCTACTACCAAGTCCTATAGCTATGATACTGCCAAAACCTTGTCCAAATACCCATGGTCTTATTTAGTGTTGAAATATCCAGTAGCATCTTGTAACGAAAGAAAGGTATCTTGAAGGCCATTGTCCTTTCCGAAATTCACAAATACTCATTTTAATTTTATGAAGAGGTGTGTCCTCGAAAGCATCAGATGTCTGCCAAAGCAAAAATCAACAAAGAAACACCATGTCAGAATTATATCTGCCTTAACCATTATTATTATTATTATTATTATTATTATTATTATCATCATTATTATTATCATTATCATTTTCCTAATTATTTTATATTTAAAGTTGTTTTCCCAAAAAGTTAGGATTCTAACGGTTTATTTTTAAATGTAGAGCTACCAACTCGATCAATAAATATATTTTGTCCGGATTAAGAATCTCTTAATTCAAAAGTATAAGAGTTCTACTCAAACCAGCTATACTCAAATTTCCCAGTTGAGTTAATCCGGTACGACTCTTATTTCTTTGAAATAAAGTTTTTTGATTTTGTTTGATTTTCTTATATCCATTATGAAAGATTATTCCTCGGTGGGTTTCACATACCATATTGCCTCGAAAATGGCCTAATAGAAAAATGCCAAGCATGAGCAATTTAACAAGAAACAACTTATGAAACATCAAGAGTGGCTCCCCACATAAAAACTCATGAGCCCTCTTTGCGTACACTGCTCGCCCATAGGAGAAAAAGTTCGCTCGCTCACAGTGGCGACTCCGCTGGGGACTAATCTTTTAAAAACTGTTTTCCGATTTTTAAAGATAGATGAAATATCGAAGAAATATCCCACTTTGAAGGAGGCATATGTATATATATATATATATACATGTGTTGGAAAGCTTTTTCCGTATAGCATTTGCATAGCCCCCCCGATGCACCCGGGTACTCTTGTCAACACATCACTTGAACTTGAATAAAGTTTGTAAAGGATTTGGGTTTACCACCCGCGTAAGTACAATATAGCTAGATCAACTTGATCAAAGTTTGTCAATTTGAGTATATTTCGATGAGGAAATAGACCACTTGAGTTCGATTAGAATTCTTCTAAATTATTCAGAGACGCGGGTTTAGCCTAAACTTCCCCTCGAACTTAAACTAGCATATAAAGAAGCCATAGTCACTTTCCTAGAGGATCACCCGAATTTTTGATAGTGTTACTAAGCCTGTCAGAACCCACCTACCAGCAGCATTAACCATTTGTTCCTTGTGCAACTCATGGATATAAACTATCATGAGTATCATTTGTGTAAACTAAACACATTTTCTTGCAACCATGAAAATTGTTTTCGTGTGGTAACAATATAAAAAAAACTCAATACTCAACATGACATGAAAACAAATTTTGGCATGCATGTCAAGCATATCACGATAAATAACCATCAAACACATGCATTAGGAATTTCACTAATCATCTCTCCGTCTTTTTAGCTTGGATCGTAAATAAGAGACTTGAGAGAGTTGATGAAGGATCAACACCAGTCATCCTAATCTAGAAAAACCCAAAAAATAAAGGAAAGATATGACCGAGACAAACCAATAAGCTCTCTTATACTCTTTCCAAAACTTGATCATGCTTGATGCCTTTATTAAAAAATTCCGCACCATCATCTCCAAAAAAGAGGCTGAGGATCCCTCACCATCCAACAAAGGGAAAGTGTCCTAATTGAGGGAGAACTTTCTGAAACTGAGAAGAAATGGAAAGAGATTGAAGAGATACTACCGAAACTGAAGCAACTCATTAGGCCAACTGTCACTCGATATACAAACCCACAAGACTTTGCCCATTCAGCTCTAGAACCTTTTTCGACAAATTTTATCATGCCGCACATCCCACTATTTAGCGGGAATAACTCTCTTGAAGCACACATTGAAGGTTACCTCTGAGGTCCACATGGTCAACCTCTTTCAGACCACCTTAATGTACTCACCCACTAATTGGTATATGAGGATACCCAATCATGTTAATGCCAGTTAGAAATCATTGTGCACATCATTCATAGAAAATCACGAATACAACATCAAGGTCAAAACCACCCTTCAAGACCAAAAGCTAATTTTAAGGGAATGAACAAAACCTTTAAGGCATACTACAAAAGGTGGATGGCAACCCAAAATTTGTTGGATGGAGCCCCCAAAATGAATTCCCTAATTGTAAACTAGTATAGGGGTACAACCCTTGCTTCTGAGAAGAGATGTGCATGTAAAAATTTAACACTTATGGAAATGTGGTCGAATATGTCAAAAAGATTGAAAGGCACACAGAGGAAAGCAGGTGTAAGAAGGAGTTAGCCTACTATGGTAAGCCCATGACCTATAAAGGATTTATGAGAAAGCCTTGGTTAAAACCTCAATTACCACTTACACCAAGATGAAACCCACAATCGTCAAACAAATCGAGATCGTAGCAGCCATTCAGGAACCATTCCCCACACAATCAATCTCTTAGTGGATCGAATCATTGGCCCAAATCTTCACCAAGCTCCACAAATCTGGAGCCATGCAAAGTCTCCGACCCTTTGTTCCACAGTCTCCCAATGAGCAAATTTTGGCTCATACCATGTAATCAAGGGGCACAAAACCAATGAATGTGTCAAACTTCTGAAAGACATCTAGAAGATCATTGTATATAGTCAAACCCGAAAGAAAGCCAAGCACTCAAGAAAACTCCTTGCTGAATTTTGGTGGGAGCGTGAATGTGTCTTCCTCCACAACGATAAACTAGGAGGAAGGGATAATAGGGTATATCACCCTAGTTTCAGGATGAAGGACCTGAAATTATACCAACTATTCATCAATAAAGTAGTATGGTATCTCATCGATCTAAGATCAACTAAAAGTCTGAATTTCATATCCTCCATAACATTGAATATTCTGGTGTTATTGACGTGGACAAGTTTACTTTTATGATCTCATGGAGGAAGATCACATACCAGAAAAATTTCTTTTTGTAATCTTCTTGTTATTTTTAGAAGGCCGTGCAATGGAGTGGTATAATTGTTAGACATGATGTATGCCCTAAAGGTAAGTAGGGCGATATATCTTAATTAGTTATAATGTAAAAATAGTTTCAGATTATTATTATTAATAATAAAGGCATTTTTGTTATTTATCAGTGTTTGTTTTATTATGTATCTCGTTGGTTTCATATATAATTGTTATTATATATGTACATTGATAAGATAAAGTCCATGACTATTTCATAGCTTAAAAGTGTGAGGACATAGTGGGTGCTATTTGGTGTGAGAACTACACACACGTGTTACTATGAATAGTTTAAATATTTCTAGTCATAGTTTCATTGAGACTGAACATCAATGAAGGTGGTAATACATTGTATGTAGGTTTCCTCCTTGGATTAAATTCAAGCAGCCAATCTCACGAGCTGAAGGTGGTACCTAGAGTTAACACATGAATGTATTCGGGGTAATACATTAGAGATCGCTGTAAGATAAACACTCGGAAATAACTATATCCATGTGTTGGTGTTATGTATTATTGTAATAGTAGTACAAGTATCCTCAAACTTGAGATACTAGTTACCTTGTATGGGAGTTGCTATACTTTGGGTCATACTTATTCATACCCTGGCGTTCAGGATGATGCGGGTGATTACAGGTATAGTGATGATCACTCGTTGGTATGCCGAGTAGTCAAGATGGGATTCATTGCTCCTGATATAGAGATATAATGAGAGATGTATCATAAGGCCTCTTGTTAAAGAGACACACTCATAAACCTCTGATTAGAGTATAAGATTGATAGAACGGGTTTCTAGTCAATCTAGATACATTATGGTGAGTGGTGTTCTTCATGAACAAGTCTAATTCTAGGATAGCTACGGCTATTACATGAGCTGACACTTAATCTGAGCTCAATAAACTAGATGATACTTAACTTGATGGAAGGAGTGTATTGTATTGGTTACTATTGCAGAAGCAGATCAAGTTACAAGCATGTGACATTCCGAGTATCGGGGGATCATACGCCTTTTCTAGAAAGCCCATTTGAACGTCTAGAGTTATCGGGTTCCATATCGGTCTGGAACACTAAGCTTACAGGTTCCTGATGGGGAAGCCAAGTTTAGGTTAACCTCTAGCGGCTCTATACTTCGGGATCCTATGATGTCACACACTTTGGGTCTTTACCGGACTAAGTAAAGAACTTATAGACTTGGTCTATGCCGAGAGTATTAAGGATTTTGACCAAATTAATAATTAACAGGATTAAAAGGGGAATTTGGAAAATTTGCACGGGGGCATAGCAAAGGGAATTTTTTCTGTTGCAAGTCTCCACAAGCCCACCAACATGCCATAAGCTTGGCTTGAGGCCAAAGGCAAGCTTGCTAGGGCTTGCCTTATGTAGGCTGCACATGGAGGGTTGACCCAAGGAACTTGAAGCTTCGCGCGGTCAGCCTATTTGTGGGATGGGAGAAATCCCATCCCACATTGTTTATTTAGGGGAGCAATTTGTTCCCTCCCACTATATATAGTGGTTCCCCTTCTCCTTTCCAAACTACTTCAGCTCAACCTTCATTCTAAGTTCGACATCTTTCCTTGCGAGCTTTTTGTGAGATCCTCCATGAGTTTCTCCAACATCACAAGAATTCTTTAAAAAGCTCTTTCTATTTTGAAGTGAGCCTTCTTAGTTAATATTTCAGGTTGGTCTTCTAGCGGTCTAGTAGCTGATGTCCACCAACAGAATCTTTCTTGATGGAGGTTTTGGTTGGTAAAGATCCATGTGGATCAATCATAGAGGCTATCCTAGATTGGAGGCTAGTGCTACGGGAGTACTATTCGAAAGGAGAACCACATCAAAGGAAGACACACATCAATTGGTAATGCCCTTAACTTAGATGCTAGGTTTCTTTTATAAGTTTTATAAACCTATATGCATCTATGGAACATTTCAACTTATATTATATTAATCATGGAATGATTAGGAGATCCTTTAGGTTTAACTTTAAGTTTTGAAATTCCACCTTGCAAGTTTGCATTTTCAATTACTTAATTAATCAATAGTGGTATCAGATCCTATCTTATGCCATGCATGTTAGACATGATGTATGCTCTAGAGGCAATTAGTGCGATATATCTTTATTAGCTATAATGTAAAAAAATGTCGAATTATTAATACTTATCAGTGCTTTCTGTTTATTTATGTATCTCGCTGGTATCATATATGTATAATATTAAATATGTATATGCTCATTAATAAGACAAAGTCTATGACTACTTTATAGCTTGAAAGTGTGTGGACATAGTGAGATCTATGTGGTGTGAGAACTGCACATATGCGTTACTATGAATAGTCTAAATATCCCAAGTCATAGTTTCATTGAGACTGGACATCGATGGAACGAACAGACTAGCATGTGTAGGGTTACTCCTTGGATTAGATCTAAGAACCCGATCTCATGAGCTGAAGGTGGTACCTTGAGTTAACACATGGATGTATTCGGGTAATACATTGAAGGCCGCTATAAGACAGTCACTCAGACATAACTATATCCATGTGTTAGTGTCATGTCTTATTGCAGTAGCAGTATAAGTATCCTCAGACCTGAGATACTCGTTACCTTGTGTAGGATTTGCTATACTTTTATTCATACTCTAGTGATCAGGATGACATGGGTGATTACGGGTATAGTGATGATCACATGTTGGTAAGCCGAGTAGTCAAGGCGGGATCCATCGCTCCTGATGTAGTGATATAATGGGAGATGTACCTTAGGGCCCCTTGTTGAAGTGACACACTCATAAACCTCTGATAAGAGTATAATAAGATTTATAGAACGGGTTTCTAGTCAATCTTGATACATAATGGCCAAGTGGTGTTCTTCTTGAACAAGTATAATTCCAAGATAGCTATGGCTATTACATGAGCTAACACTTAATCCGAGCTCAATAAACTAGATGGTACTTAACCTGATGGAAGGAGTGTATTGTATTGGTTACTACTGCAGAACTAGATCAAGTCATAAGCACGTGACGTTCCAAGTATCGGGGGATCATAAACCTTTACTAGAAAGCCCATTTGATCGTCTAGAGCTATCGATTTCCATATCGGTCTGGAACATTGAGCCTAAAGGTTCCCAAATGGGAAGCCAAGTTTAGGTTAACTTCTAGTGGCTCAATACTTTGAGATCCTATGAGGTCACACACTTTGAGTCTTTATTGGAAGTAAAGAACCTATAGACTATGCTAAAAATATAAGTTGTCGAATTTGTTAGAAGAATTATTAATTAGTTGGACTGAATTAATAATTGAAGAGAATAAAGAGGAAATAGGGAAATATTTCATAGAGCGGAGCAAGGGAATTTTTCCCATTGCGAGTGGGCCTTAAATGAACATGGGTTGTTCGAAGGGTAGCACTTACAGTGGCAAGGTAAGCCCGCAAGGGCTTGCCTTTGCGAGCTTACCTTGCACAACCCACCGATGGGGATACCTAGTAATTGAGGGAGAGTCTAACACTCCCCCTTTCCCTATATATAGGCCTCCAGTTCCTCTTTATTCTATACACACACAATTCTCTTCAGCTCAGTTTTTCTTTCTGAGTTCTACATCTCTCTCTTCGTTCGTTGTGCGAGATCCTCCATGAGTTTCTCTAAACAAAAGAAGAATTCTTTTGAAGGTTCTTTCTAAAGTGAGCCTTCTCGGTTTATTTTCAGGTTGGTCTTTGAGTGGTCTAGCAACTACTATTTACTAACGGGTTCTTCCTCAATGAGGTTTTGGTCGGTGAAGATCCATGTGGATCAATCATAGATGCTCTTCTAATTTGGAAGCTTGTGCTAATGAAGTTCTGCCAAATTGCTCTAGGGAAACACCGTCACCAAAAGAGAGAAAGCATGCATTAACTAGTTATGCTCTAAACATAGTTGCTAGGTTTCTTTTATAAGCTTATAAACCTAAAAGCATCTATGGAATGTTTTAACCTATATTATATAAATCATGCCATGCTTAGGAGATCCTTAGGTTAATTTTAAGTTTTAATATTCTGCCTTGCAACGTTTGCATATTCAATTACTATCTTGATTAACCAGTAATGCATGATTGATGATAATATGTTGAAATTTATATCTTCTATGAATTGATTAAAGTATGTTATGCATGACTTAGGTTTCAATTCTTGCTATAGAAAATGATGTGATAACTAGATGAAGGTTTTTCTTAAACTTAGTCTAGGTTATTATCATTATAATTAGCACTGTTTTACCACTCAATTAAAAGAATGAAATCATTAAATCATAATTATCTGTGGTACAACGAATCGAGGTGCCCGTGGTTATTTTGGCTAGGATTGGACTTGGCTGCTTATTCACTTTAAGGGGGCCTCTCCTTCAAGCGTAGCTAAGAGACTTTTATGACTTAGTTGATTTCTAGTATGGGAATTGGTTCTGAATACGATTTTACAAACGTGGTTTAAGTTGTTAAACTAAAACTTATAGATATAGGTACAAGAAATTAAACATGGACCTTATTTGTTTTGCTTGCTATGTTGGCATAATGGAATGATTATGATGTACCAATCTTGAGCATGTTACCTTAGATCAATAATTCTAAATGGCCCTGAACTATTATTATCATAATCATATCCATCATATATGACCTAGACTAGGGCAAGACCACCTGTACCAATAAAATCCCTACAACAATATTAAGGTGGTAAATTGTCTTCCTGTCATAAGTCATGATACGAACCTTATTAACGGATGTAAGGACATTTACAAAATGCTTTCCCTTAACATGTGTTTGGTCATGAGACTAGATGATGTTAATACTTTAACCAATATGGGTTAGTTGTCCATGTCAGTGGAGCTAATGCCAGATTGGATACATATTTGAGGAGTCATACAATTGAGTACGCACGTCTCGAGAAAATGAACTCAAATAAGATTAGCAATTGCATGGGATACAAATGGATGTGTTATCTTGTTATGGATGCTACCTACTAAGGAAAATTGGTTGGACCAGATTTCTCAAATTTAAATAGAAGGGCCTATTTGAATGTCGAGAAAATAATAGGAATTATATTTTTAATTAAAGATCTTATATTAAAGTCGGAACAATTTCTATATATATCTTGGTTGAATATGATCAATAACAAAAATACTTGCATTGATATCGGTCCTCTTGTTGACATAACATGTGATGTTTACAACTTCAATTAATGGTTTGAGATTGCTAGATGAGTTCTTCAGAACTACTACCTGGATTATGTTCTGATTGATCCAAGTCCCAATTACCTTGGTAAGAATGCTTTTACATGTGAGATGAATGATTATGAGGAGCATAAGGGAAACTGTGAGTTTGTTGCAAGACTCATGTTAGACAACATGCTCCAAAAGTACACATGTGTGTACAAAGGGTTGGACCTCGTAACAATGATTCATCATCTCAAGTCAGTGGAAGGTCTAGAAGAGAGACTGTTCCACAGCAAGTTTCAAGGGGACACCTTAGTAATAGAGTTGATCATATACATATATAACATCTTGGAGAAACTAAGAGAGTCAGGAGTTGATTACAGTGAGTAGTCTTTGAGGGAAATGGTATTGAGGGGATTACCCAATGAATATGATTCCTTCAAGAAGATGCTTAAGGAGTGTTCTCCCAATTGTACCTTGACCCAACTCATGGACTTGCTCGAGATTTATGAGATTGAGTTTCAAAATAAACTCAAGCAGCAAGTGAATGCTGAGGACCTTAAGTTGAAGAAACTTAAAGGTTTAAAAGTCAAGAGAAAGCTCATGAAGAATTTAGAGTGAAGAGGGAAGATATTTCTCTTGGAACAAGCTCATCGGATAATGATGAAGGCTGTGGCTAAAAAATCTAGAGGTATGTTCACACTACAGAGTTTTTCTATAGTTCCTTATGAGTCTATATATGGGTATTGGATAATTGTTCTGGTACTCATATCTGTACTTCAATGCAGGGGTTGCGGAATAGTAGGAGGCTTGCAAAGAGGGAAATGGACATAAGAGTTGGAAATGGAGCACGGGTTGCTGCACCAGTTGTAGGGACATATAGCCTTCATTCGCCTAGTGGCCTAGTTTTAGTTTTGAAGAATTGCTATTATATTCCTGCTATCACTAAGAATATTATTTCTGTTGCGCGTTTAGCAACATATGGATTTGAAATTTTATTTTCTATTAATAATTATCAAATTCGATGCAATAATGTTCTTTATGCTTGTGGAATATGCGTTGATGGCATTTATGTTCTAGATACGAAAACTGAAATTCTAAATGTGAACATTGTTAAGAAATCGAAGTTAGATAATGAGAAATCCTCATACTTATGTCATTATCATCTAGGCCATATAAATGAGACTTGCTTAACTAAGTTACACAAATGTGGTGACTTGGGCCCAATGGAATGAGAATCCTATAGGGCGTACAAACCTTGTTTAAAGGGAAAGATGACTAAGAAACCTTTCAAAGGAAAGGGTCAATGTGCCACTAGAAATGATACATTCCGATGTATGTGGTCTAATGAGTGTTAAGACACATGAGGGTTTCGTCTACTTCATAACTTCTATCAACGATTACTTGTAATATGGTTATTGTACCTAATGAGGCACAACTCTTAAAGTTTTGAGAAATTCAAAAAGTTCAGAACGGAAGTAGAGAAACAGCTTGGTAAAAGTATCAAGACCCTTCGATCTGGTTGAGGTAGTGAATACTTAAGCCAAGAGTTTCAGGATAATCTAAGGGATAATGGTATTTTTTTTCCTAACGGACACCTCCTTATACACCCCAACACAATGGAGTGTTAGAAAGGAGAAATTGAAACCTACTCAATATGGTTCGGTCCATAATGAGCCAAGTAGAACTCAGAAAATCCTTTTGGGGTTATGCACTTGAGAGCGAGATCTATATTCTAAATAGAATGCCCTCAAAATCAATCAATCAAACACCATTCGAATTGTGGTATAATAATAAACCAACTCTTTCTCACATGAGAATTTGGGGATGTCCTACTTATGTAAAGAGGACAAGTTCAGATAAGCTGGGTGCTAAGTCTGACAGGTGTCTATTTGTAGGTTACCCTAAGGAGATTATGAGTTATACCTTTTATAATCCCAAGGAATAAAAGGTACTTGTTTCTAGAAATGCTCAATTCCTCAAGAAGGAGCATATACTTGTGAAAGTAAGTGGAGAAATCTTGAGTTAGGAACTCAAAAAGATCAAACAAACAATCAGTTGATTATTCCTACACCTGTTACACAAGAAAGTGTAAGCATGGAACAACCTATTATAACATCGACATTGCGTAGGTCAGGTCGGGCTCCAATCGCTCCCGAGCGATACGGTTTTCTCATCACTGATGATAAACATATCTTCCTTATAGAAGATGATGAGCCCAAGACTTACAAGGAGGTAGTGGAAGGCTTAGAGTCTGACAAATGGTTAACAACCATGAGGTTAGAGATGGACTCCATGTGCGAAAATCAAGTTTAG
Source organism: Euphorbia schlechtendalii (assembly GCA_949673415.1). Lineage (NCBI taxonomy): Eukaryota > Viridiplantae > Streptophyta > Magnoliopsida > Malpighiales > Euphorbiaceae > Euphorbia > Euphorbia schlechtendalii. The sequence goes on along the minus strand of CATIWQ010475849.1, from coordinate 508 downwards.
AGCTTGGTTGATTCTCCAGGTGGGATTAAGCCCATAGGATGCAAGTTAGTTTTCAAGAAGAAAACTGACATGGACGGTAAGGTAATTACCTATAAAGCAAGTCTAGTTGCAAAAGGTTACAATAAAAAATAAGGTATTGACTATGATGAAACCTTTTCAGCGATGGCCCTGCTAAAGTCTATTAGAATTCTCCTTGCCATCGCCACTCATTATGATTATGAGATCTGGCAGATGGATGTTGTGAGCACGGGATTTTGTACCAGCTCGCGCGTTCAATGATGACGGCTTTTCAGGAAATTTATCCTCGAATCACACGATTTTTCGTCCATCCGACGATCTTCAAATGGGAATCCTCCTCGGACGTTTTAAATTATTTAACTAAAAAATACAAAAAAAGAAAAAAAAATATATACACACACACACACACACACACATATTTATATATATATATATATGTATATATATATGTGTATATATATATAAATATACATATATATATATATATATA
>CATIWQ010475843.1:0-15075 GCA_949673415.1 Euphorbia schlechtendalii | reverse complement strand
ATTTTCTTAGTTATGCATATTCGCACTTAGGTTGTTTTTAGACTTTATGTGCATGATTCCCGTATTGCAATATAATAAACCATCGACAAAGCGGAATAATAAACCATCCACAAAGAGGTAAGTAAATGCGGAAAATAAATGTGAAAAATAAAAATTACAATGCTTTCAAAAATAGGGGGATGCAACCACCCGCTACCCTATTAATTATATTTCCTCAAAAATATGTGCAATACTCGAAGGAAAAATAAAATCCTAAACATACTTCTAACCTGCATCCACAAAGGTTAGCATAGGGGGTATCATGTATGTTCGATTTGATGTTAGCGAGGTCCGTGTGGCCTAATTAAAACATCAATGGTTTAAAGTTGTTATTTTAAATAAAAATAGTTCTTTTTTATTTACACGTATGTTTATCAAGTTTATTAGTGAAAATGATCGCATGGCATAAAGTGAGGTCTGTTATTCAGAAATAATTTTAACTCCCATAGTCTGGCGAGGTTCGCCAGGCCCTCTAGCGAGCCATACCTCGCCAAATATTGGTGAGGCGAGCCCCGGATCCTATTTTCGAAGGTGTTTTCGAATTTTTTACATATTTTTATATTTTTAGTTAATTTCATAATTAAAGTCTTTTTAAATTCAGAGACGAGGAAGACTCCCATTTGAAGATCGTCGAACGATCGAAAATCGTGTGATTCGAGGATAAATATCCCGTAAAGCAGTCATCATTGAACGTGCGAGCTGGTACAAAATCCCATGCTCACAACAGGTAAACAAAATACCAGAGTTCAAGCACAAAGCTCAATATAAACAAGTAGTTAAAGAAGTTGATGGTTCGGAGGTAAAAAAATCCTTCTTAACTATATACACATATGTTAGCTAGATAGAAACATATATTACTTAACATAATCTTTTGCCTATTATATAGATATGAAGATTGAACTAATCCATTTAGTTTTTCCCCAAATGGTATAATGTGTATTATACCATATTGAAAATTGGTATAATACATGATTATCTATTATGGGGAATTTGTTTTTAAACATATTATATTATGTAGTTTTGAGGAATTGGTTTTTAAAATACTATTAGGCACTCTAGACAAAATCATAATCTATCTTGCCACATTTGTGTATGCATTGGAAATTAAGTTAATGAAAAAGATGGCATGATAATGAACTGAGTTTAGATTAATTTCTTAGATGTGGTTCTCTTGTTAACTCAGTTTCCTCTGTGAAAGAAACTATGAATCATTTGGAATAGTTTTTTTATATAACAGTGAATTGGTTGGTTTGTATATTTTTATTTGAGTAAATTCATGTTCTTTGTTAGTGTACATGGTGCACCTGCAAAACAACTACAGAGAGAAATATGTTAAAAAGTTGTATTGCATAGACTTGTTTAATAGCGATCATTTCTAATGCGAAGTTTGAATCCAATTCTTTGAAAAATATCAAAATATTAACCATGTTTTTCTTATAAGTCATTGATCATCAGTCATTCTTATATAATTGCTAATTAGAATGCTATATCATATTTGTATACATGTATTATACCATTTTAAAAATTCAAAAATGGTATAATATATATTATACAAATATTAAAACTGGTATAATACATATTATACTAGTATCAAAGCCGGTACAATATATATTATACTTTAAATGCTACTATTCAATAGGTTTCTATAAAGAAATTAATGTAAATTAAAAAATATGAACATTACAAAGTTATGCCGTGATTTACATAAATTTTCAAACACAAGTGTACAAAATATCGGAGTTCAAACGCAAAACTCAAGATAAACAACCAGTAGTTGAAGAAGTTGATGGTTCGGAGTAAAAAAACCCTTCTTAACTATATACACATCTATTAGTTAGATAGATACATATATTACTTAACATAATCTTATGTCTATTATATAGATATGAAGATCGAACGAATCCATTTAGTTTTTCCCCAAATGGTATAATGTGTATTATACCATAATGAAAATTGGTATAATATATGATTATCCATATGATTATAATATCCATGATTCTCTGTTTTCAGTTGTAATAGTGAATAACAATAAATTCTAGTTCATGTTGTTTTCAGTCGTTATCTTTAATTTAGCAAACTAAACTTTATACCTGTTTGTTCAATCTTGAATAAGCATTAAAATTTCAGAATTATTTTGATTGTCAAACAAAATTATCCAAATAATTCAGATAGTAACAATGGCATTTTTGCATTATTAAGTGGGCAGAAGCTGTTATGAGTTTAGAGAGTATCGTAGTGAAAGTGTTGAACAATCGTTTTTGAAAATTGCATTTAGTATTAAAAATGGTATAATATATATTATATCAATATTAAAACCGGTGTAATACATATTATACCCGTATTAAAACTAATACAGTATATATGCATCAACTAGTCAAAGTTTATTGGATAAGGTATTAAATTATTAATTGTGTTATGTTTAGATAACTTACGAATGCCAATAGAGAAAATATGGACAAAAAATGGCCAAAGGAAACCCGTGTCCTCATGCATATTATCGTTGCACTATGGTTGCTGGATGCCTAGTTCATAAGCATGCTAGCTTAATTAATTTGTTTAACTATGAATCATAATTTAGCTATCCATTTAGTCCATATTTTGATTACATCATGACTATTTTTTGCTTTCTAATTCATAGTTTCCCAAGCATATCGAAGCCCTTTAAGTTGCTTAACTGATCTCTTTTCTTCTTTACACAACATACCCACTATAGTGAATGAGGATGTTGTTGCGTGCCTCAGCAGAAATATTTCAGAAAGATTCTTCTAGGAGTAAGAAAAAGCTCATATGGCATCCCAGAATTTTAAAAAATCAAGTGTATTAGAGTGTTATACTAGTTATATATCATTGTTACACTTGTTTTATACATCTATTATACTAGTTTATATCATTGAGCTCATTTATACTTACAAAATGATATAAAATTGCTAGAAGATAAATCTTATACCAGTTTCAATCAGTGATATACATATTTTATACCAATTTAAATTAGTATAACCAGTGTTATATTAGTTCAATATCAAATTTAAGACAATGTTATTCTAGTGTCACTTTAAAGAAATATGATATAATGAATATAATATAAAAATGCAAACTTTTATAATATGCATAATACTACCGGGAAAAAAAATCATGTATAAAGAAAATTGATATTATACCAAAATGCAAACTCGTATAATATGATTTATATAACATGAAAAAAAATCACATATAAAAAAATTTGGTATAATAAACATTAAACCAAAATGCAAATTCATCTATTATGAATAATGTAACTTGAAAAAAAATCACGTATAACAAAATCTGTTATGATAAACATTATACCAAAATGCAAACTAGTATAATATGTTTTATTCTAATTAATTCATGTTTTACTTGTGTTATACCAAATATAAAATGATATAATATCTATTATACCAAAGCTAAGTAACAACAAAACCATCAAACAACCTATAATATAAAAAAATCCGGTATGATATATATTATACCAAATATGAAAAAGGTATAAATTCTATTATAGTAAAGCTAAATAACAACAAAACCAATACAAGAACAAAATAAATAGGTTCAATACACATTTTACCAAGCATAAAAATATGTATATAAGTCTAATGAACAGAAGCAAAATTACAACAAAATCATCACAACAACAAAATAAATAGGTATAATAAATATTATACCAGATATATAAAAAATATAAAGTTTGTCATATCAGATAAAGCTGTCAAAAGTTGCCCATTACAATTGTTAGACATGATTTATGCCCTATAGGAAATTAGGGCGATATGTATTTATTAGCTATAATTTACAAATAGTTTCGAATTATTAATAATAATCAAAGACATCTTTATTACTTATCAGTGCTTTCTATTTATTGTATCTTGCTAGTATCGTATATGTTTGAATATGTATATGCGCATTGATGAAACAAAGTCTGTGAATAATTCATAGCGTAAAAGTGAAAGGACATAGTGGGAGCTATGTGGAGTGAGAATTGCACATGCGTGTTACTATGAATAGTCTAAATATCCCTAGTCGTAGTTTCATTGAGATTGGACATTAATGGAGCGGATAGACTAACATGTGTAGGATTACTCCTTGGATTAGTTCCAAGCGGCACATCTCACAAGCTAAAGGTGGTACCTTGAGTTAACACATGAATGTATTCGGGTAATACATTGGAGACCGCCATAAGACAGGCACTTAGATATAACTATATCCATGTGTTGGTGTCATGTCTTATTGTAGTAGCAGTACGAGTATCCTCAGACCTGAGATACCGATTAACTTATGTAGGAGTTGTTATACTTTGGGTCATACTTATTTATACCCTAGCGATCAAGATGACACGGGTGATTACGGGTATAGCGATGATCACATGTTGGTAAGTTGTGTAGTCAAGATGGGATCCATCGCTCCTGATATAGTAATATAATGGAGATGTACCTTAGGGCCCCTTGTTGAAGTGACACACTCATAAACCTCTAATCAAAGTATAGGATTGATGGAACTGGATTTTAATCAATCAAGATACAAAACCGCTGAGTGGTGTTCTTCGTGAACAAGTCTAATTCTAGAATAGCTATGGCTATTACATGAGTTGACACTTAATCCGAGCTCAACAAACTAGATGGTACTTAACCTAATGGGAGGATTATATAGTACTGTTTACTACTGCAGAACCGGATCAAGTCACAGGCACATGACGTTCTAAGTATCGGGAGATCATAAGCCTTTGCTAGAAAGCCCATTTGATCGTGTAGAGCTATCAGGTTCCATAACGGTCTAGAACCCAAGCTTGCAGCATATGAGGGAAGCCTACTAGGGCTTCCCTCATGTGGTGCGCGGGTCAACCCGCGGGTCATGTATGGGATGGGTTTATCCCATCCCATGTAGAGTTAGAGGGGGAGTCTAACACTTCCCCATTTTTCCCTATAAATAGGCTTTCAAAGCCTCATTAATTTACACACACCAAAAAGCTTTGAGCTTATTTTCTCTCTGATTTCTACTCTCCTCTTCTTTTGTTGTGCGAGGTCCTCTACGAGTTCCTCCAAACAAATCGAAGAGTTCTTTTAGAAGGCTCAAAGTTTAAGTGAGCTTTCATTTTGGATTTTCTGGTTGATTTACAAGTAATCTAACAACTGCTATCAATCGATGGGTTTTACCTCTTCGAGGTTTTGGTTGGTGAAGATCCATGTGGATCAAGTCATAGAAGCTCTCCTAATTTTGAAGCTTGTGCCGTCGGAATTGCTCAAATGGAAAGTCGTTACCAAAAGAGAGATCAAGTACACATCAACTTGTAATGCTTTTATCTTTAGATGATAGGTTTCTTTTATATGTTTTATAAACCTAATAGCATCTATGGAACGTTTTAACCTAGATTATTTCAATCATGGCATGCTGGGGAGATCCTCAAGTTAATTTTAAGTTTTTTGAATTTCTGCCTTGCAACTTATGCATGTTCAATTACTATTTTGATTAACCAAAAGTGGTATCAAAGCCTACCTTATGCTATGCATGATTGATTGTAATATGTTAAAATGTGATTTTCTATGAATTGATCAAAGTATGCTATGCATAACTTAGGTTTCAATTCATGTTATAGAAAATGATGTGATAACTAGATTAAGGTTTTGCCCAAACTTAGTCTAGGTGAATATCATGTAAAATTAGCAATAATTTACCACACGGGTAAATGCTTTAATTAAGGGTCATCCCGTATTTCACTTAATTAAAGAACCAAATCTTTAAATCATAGTTTTCCGTGGTATAATAAATCAAAGTGCCCGTGGTAATTTTTGCAAGGAATGGACAAGGCTGCTCGTTCACTTTAAGGGGGCCTCTCCTACCTGGAAATTATCGGCATTAGATTCAAGTATACCCAAGGGATGATTATGACTTAGTTGATTTCTAGTATGAGAATTTATTCCGCATATGGTTTTACAAACGTGGTTTAAGTTGGTAAAATTAAAATATGCAGGCATAGGTGCAAAAACTTAAAAAATGTACCTTGTTTGTTTTGCGTGCTATGTGGAGTCTTGGAATAATGGAGTGATTATGATATACCAATCAGAGCATGTTCCCTTAGAGTTAATAATTCCTAATAGCCCAAAATTATTATTTCATAATCATATCCATCGTATATAACCTAGACTAGGGCGAGACCAGCGACACTAATGAAATCCCTACAACTATATTAAGGTGGAAAAATGTCTTCCCATCATAAGTCATGATACAAGCCTTATTAATGGATGTAAGCACATGTACAACATGTCTTCCTTTAACATGTGCTTGGTCATGAGACTAGATGGGGTTAGTGCCTTAACCAAAGAGGGTTAGTTGTCCATATTATTGGAGCTAATGCCGAATTAGAGACATAATTGAGGAGTCGTACAATTGGGTACGCATGTCTCGAGAAAGAGAACTCAAATAGATTAGCAATTGCAAGAGATGTAAATGGATGTGTTCCAACCATGTTTATATTATTATGACTTGACCTACGATAGTGGGGGGTCATGATGAGTAGCTATGGATGCTACCTACTAATGAAAATTAGTTCAACCAGATTTCTCGAATTTGAATAGAAGGGGCTATTTAAATGTCGATAAAATAGTAGGAAATTATGTGTTTAGTTAAAGACCATATATTAAATGCATGTACATATGCTAATGTCCAAACAAATTCTATCTTATATCTAGGTTGAATATGATCACTAACGAAAATACTCGCATTAACATTAGCCCTCTTAACGACCTTAAATATGATGTTTATAACTTCAATGAGTGGTTTGAGACTATTAGAGGAGTTCTTCAAGACTACTACCTGGATTATGTTCTAACTAGTCCTAGTCCCAAACACCTTAGCAAGAATGCTTTTGCATGTGAGATGAATGATTACGAGGAGTATAAGGGAAACTGTGAGTTTGTGACAAAACTCATGTTAGAACATATGCTTCCAAGGTATGCGCAAGTATATAAAGGGTTGTATCTCGCAACCATGATTCATCGTCTCAAGTCAGTGGAAAGTTTAGAGAATGAAATGTTCCACATCAGATTGCCGGGAGATGCCTTGGTAGTAGAGTTGTTTATAAATATTTATGACAACTCTGAGAAATTGGAAGAATTGGGATTTGAGTATAGTGAGTAGTCTTTGAAGGAAATGGTATTGAGGACATTACCCAATAAATATGATTCCTTCAAAAAGATGCTTAAGGAGTGTTCTCCCAACTGTACCTTGACCCAACTCATGGATTTGCTAGAGTTTTATGAGATTGAGTTTAGAAATAAACTCAAAGGCCAAGCAAGTGCTAAGGAACTTAAGTTGAAGAAACTAAAAGGTTTAAAAGTCAAGAGAAAGCTCATGAGGAAGTTAGAATTGAAGAAGGAAAATGTTTCTCTTGAAACAAGTTCATCGGATGATGATAGCTGTGGTTCAAATATTTGGAGATTGGATAATGAGAAGTCCTCATACTTATGGCATTATCGTCTAGGACACATAAATGAGATTCGCTTAACAAAGTTACACAAATGTGGAGATTGAGGCCCAATGGAATGGGTTTCCTATGGTGTGTGCAAACCTTATTTAAAAGGGAAGATGACTAAGAAACCTTTCAAAGGAAAGGGTCAGCATGCCACTAGTACTTTGGAAATAATACATTTCGATGTATATGGTCCAATGAGTGTTAAGACACATGAGGGTTTCGTCTACTTCATAACCTTTATTGATGATTATTTGCGATATGGTTATTTGTACTTTATGAGGCATAAGTCTAAAAGTTTTGATGCTTTTAAAGAATTCAAAACTGAAGTAGAGAAATAGCTTGGGAAAAGTATCAAGAACTTTTGATCTGATTGAGGTGGTGAATACTTAAGCTAGGAGTTTCAGGATTATCTAAGGGATAATGGTATTTTATCCTAATGGATACCTCCTTATACACCCCAACATAATGGAGTGTCAGAAAGGAGAAATCAAAACCTACTAGATATGGTTCGGTCCATGATGAGCTAAGCAGAACTCAGCAGATCCTTTTGGGCTTATGCACTTGAGAGTGTAATTTATATACTAAACAGAGTGCCCTCTAAATCAATTGATCAAACTCCATACGAATTATGGTATGGTAAGAAACTCGCTCTTTCTCACCTGATAGTTTGGGGATGTCCTGCATATGTTAAAAGGAGAAGTTCAGATAAGATGGGTGCTAAGTATGATAGATGTCTGTTTGTAGGTTACCCTAAGGAGACTATAGGGTATACCATTTATGATCCCAAGGAACAAAAAGTCCTTGTTTCCAGAAATGCTCATTTCTTCGAGAACGAGCACATACTTGCGAAAGTTAGTGAGAGCATTCTTGAGTTAGGTACTCAAATAGATCAAATAGATAATCAACTGATTATACCTACACCTGTTACATAAGATAGTGTAAGCATGGAATAGCCTATTATAGCACCGACATTGCATAGGTCAGGTCGGGCTCCCATCGCTCCTGAGTGATATGGTTTTGTCATCACTAATGATAAACATCTCTACCTTGTGGAAGCTGATGAGCCCAAGACTTACAAGGAAGCAATGGGAGGCTCAGAATCTGATAAATGGCTTTTAGCCATGAGATCAGAGATGGACTCCATGTACGAAAATCAATTCTAGAACTTGGTTAATGCTCCAAGAGGGATTAAGCCCATAGGATGCAAGTAGAAGAAAACCAACATGGATGGTAACATAGTTACCTATAAAGCAAGGCTGGTTGCAAAAGGGTATAATAAAAAAGAAGGCATTGACTATGATGAAACCTTTTCACTGGCCGGTGGCCATGATGAAGTCTATCAGGATGCTACTTGCCATCACTGCTCATTACGATTATGAGATTAGGTAGATGGATGTGAAGATAGCATTCCTTAACGGAAATCTAGATAGGTATGTGTTTATGACACAACCCGAGGGTTTCAAATCTAAGGATGGCTCTAAGGTATGCAAGTTGTAAAAGTCCATTTATGGACTTAAGCAAGCATCGAGGAGTTGGAATATTAGGTTCGATGAGACAATATGAGAAATTGGTTTTGTATTGAATGCTAATGAGCCTTGTGTATATAAAAAGGCTAGTGGAAGTGCGATCATTTTCAGCTCGCGGGCAGCCATGCGGGCCCCACCTTGATTAACCCGTGTTCTTTTCGGGGCCCACTTGCAATGGAAAAATTTCCTAGCTCGCTTTGACTATTTTTCCCTATCTTTTCATTATTTCTTTGAATTATTAATTCTACTAAACTAATTAATAATTCCTCTCATTGATTTCACAGTTTGTATTTTCAGTATAGACCCAATCCATAGGTTCTTTACATAGTCTGATAAAGACCCAAAGTGTGTGACCTCATAGGATCCCAAAGTATAGAGCTACTAGAGGTTAACCTAAACTTGGCTTCTTGTCTGGGAACCTTTAGGCTCAGTGTTCCAGACTGTTATGGAACCCAATAGCTCTAGACCATCAAATGGGCTTTCTAGCAAAGGGATATGATCCCTCGATACTAGAACGTCATGTGCTTGTGACTTGATTTGGTTCTGTAGTAGTAACCAGTACAATACACTCCTTCCATCAAGTTAAGTACCATCTAATTTATTGAGCTCGGATTAAGTGTCAGCTCATGTAATAGTCTTAGCTATCCTGGAATTAGACTTGTTCATGAAGAATACCACTCAGCAGTTTTGTATCTTGATTGACTAGAAACCCGTTCCATCAATCGTATTCTTGGATTAGAGGTTTATGAGCGTGTCACTTCAACAAGGGGCCTTAAGGTACATCTCCATTATATTACTATATCAGGAGCGATGGATCTCATCTTGACTACACAGCTTACCAACATGTGATCATCGCTATACCCGTAATCACCCATGTCATCTTGATCGCCAGGGTATGAATAAGTATGAGCCAAAGTATAGCAACTCTTACATAAGGTAACCGGTATCTCAGGTCTGAGGATACTCGTACTGCTACTGCAATAAGACATGACACCAACACATGGATATAGTTATTTCCGAGTGTTTATCTTATGGCGATCTCCAATGTATTACCCGAATACATTCATGTGTTAACTCAAGGTACCATCTTCAAATCATGGGATCGACAGCTTGGAACTAATCCAAGGAGTAAGCCTACACATGCTAGTTTATCCGCTCCATTGATGTCCAATCTCAATGGAACTATGACTAGTGATATTTAGACTATTCATAGTAACATGTTGTGTAGTTCTCACTCCACATAGCTCCCACTATGTCCTTGCACTTTTATGCTATGAATTAGTCACGGACTTTGTTTCATCAATGCGCATATACATATCCAAAAATATATGATACTAGCGAGATATAATTAAAAAGAAGCATTGATAAGTAACAAAATGCCTTTGATTATTAATAATAATTTAAAAGTGTTTGTACATTATATGTAATAAAAGCATACCACCCTAATTGCCTCTAGGGCATACATCATGTCTAACAATCTCCTAGTTGCACTAGAGCTAGTTGGCCATGTGCTTTATACCATACTCGTTAACATGCTTGTCATGCTTAACCTGAGTCAATGGTTTTTGTTAGCCCATCTAGATTCTGATCTATTGGGACATCTTCTAAACTTATATCTTTTCTAGTTACCATCTCATTTACGAGATGGTATTTTTTGAGTATGTGTTCATTTCTGTGAAGAGACTGTGGTTCCTTTGCTTGAGCAATAGCCCTATTGTTATCAAAATAGACCGCTATCGAATTTACAATGCTAGATACCACATCGAGATCACCAATAAATCTCCTAAGCTGTACGGCTTGCTTAGCTACTTCTGAGGTAGCTAAATACTCATATTCTATGGTTGAATCGGTAGTCGTATTTTGTTTGAAACTCTTCCAAACAACCGCCCCTCCATTAAACATAAACACATAACTTGACTGGGACTTAGAATTATCCTTGTCAGACTGAAAACTCGCATCACTGTATCCCTTTAAAGTGAGATCACCTTCTCCATATATTAAAAACATATCCTTAGTCCTGCGTAAGTACTTGAGGATAGTTTTAATGGCCGTATAGTGCTTCTCACCTGGGTTAGATTGTACGCTCAACGCATGTGAGATGTTAGGCCGAGTGCATACCATAGAATACATGATGGTCCCTACCGCTGAGGCATAGGGTATTCCATTCATGCCAGTCTCTCTTCTTGTGTTCTCGGATACTCAGATTTAGAAAGGTTAATCCCGTGAGACATTGAGAGATAACCCTTTCTTGACTACTCAAGGTTAAATCTATCTAAAACCTTGTTTATGTATGTACTATGTGAAAGACCTAGCAACCTTTTGGATCTATCTTGGTAAATTTTAATACCAAGTATAAAAGCTGCTTCTCCAAGGTCTTTCATGGAAAACTTCTTTGACAACCAAATCTTAACTATCTGAACGAAAGGAATATCGTTTCTTATTAATAATATGTCATCGACATTAAATATAAGGAAAATGATCGCACTCCCACTAGCCTTTTTATGTACACAGGGCTCATTAGCGTTCGATACAAAACTGATTTCACGGATTGTCTCATCGAACCTAATATTCCAACTCCTCGATGCTTGCTTAAGTCCATAAATGGACTTCTTCAACTTGCATACCTTAGAGCTATCCTTAGATGTGAAACCCTTAGGTTGTGTCATAAACACATCCCTGTCTAGATTTACGTTAAGGAATTCTATCTTTACATCCATCTGCCAAATCTCATAATCATAATGAGCGGCAATGCCAAGGAGTATCCTGATAGACTTTAGCATAGCCATCGATGAAAAAGTTTCATCATAGTGAATGCCTTCTTTTTTATTGTACCCTTTTGCAACTAGCCTTGCTTTATAGGTAACTATGTTACCGTCCATGTTAGATTTCATTTTGAAAACCCACTTGCATCCTATGAGCTTAATCCCACTTGGAGCATCAACTAAGTTCTAGACTTGATTTTCGTACGTGGAGTCCATCTCCGATCTCATGCTTGAAAGCCATTTATCAAATTTTGAGCCTTCCATTGCCTCCTTGTAAGTCTTGGGCTCATCATCTTCCATAAGGAAGAGATGTTTATCATTAGTGATGACAAACTAGTATCGCTCGGGAGTGATTGGAGCCCAACCTGACCTACACAATATCGGTGTTATAATGGGATGTTCCATACTTACACTATCTTGTGTAACAAGTGTAGGTAATCAGTTGACTGTCTGTTTGATATACTTGAGTACCTAACTCAAGAATGCTCCCACTTGCTTTTGCAAATATACGCTCATTCTCGAGGAATTGAGCATTTCTGGAAACAAGGACTTTCTATTCCTTGGGATCATAAATGGTATACCCTATAGTCTCCTTAGGGTAACCTACAAACAGACATCTATCAGACTTACCACCCAGCATATCTAAACTTGTCCTTTTAACATATGCAGGACAACCCCAAACTCTTAGGTGAGAAAGAGCGGGTTTCTTACCATACCATAACTCGTATGGAGTTTGATCAACTAAATTAGAGGGCACCCTATTTAGTATATAAATTGCTCTCTCAAGTGCATAACCCCAAAAGGATCTGCTACGTTCTGCTTGGCTCATCATGGATTGAACAATATTGAGTACCTCCTTTCTAAGAATCCATTGTGTTGGGGTGTACAAGGAGGTACCATTGGGATAAAATACCATTATCCCTTAGATAATCCTGAAACTCCTGGCTTAAGTATTCACTGCCTTGATCAGATCAAAGGGTACTTTTCCCAAGTTGTTTCTATACTTCAATTTTGAATTCTTCAAAAGCATAAAAAATTTCTGACTTGTGCCTCGTAAGGTACAAATAACCATATCGCGATTAATCATCAATAAAGGTTATGAAGTAGACAAAACCCACATGTGTCTTAACACTCATTGGACCACATACATTGGAATGTATTATTTCCACAGTACTAAAGGCACGCTGACCCTTTCCTATGAAAGGTTTCTTAATTATCTTCCCTTTTAAATAAGGTTCGCACACACCATAGGAAGCCCATTCCATTGGGCCGAAGTCTCCACATTTGTGTACCTTAGTTAATCGAGTCTCATTTATGTGGCCTAGATGACAATGCCATAAGTAAGAGGATTTCTCATTATCTAATTTCGATTTCTTAACAATGTTCATGTTTAGAACTTTAGTTTTAGTAGCTAGAACATATATGTCATTCAAAGATATTGCATAAGCATAAAGAATATTGTCACGTTGAATTTGACATTTATTAAGAGAAAATAAAATTTCAAATCCTTTCGTTGCTAGAAGTGCAACAGAAATAATATTCTTAGTGACAGCTGAATATAATAGCAATTGTTCAAAACTAAAACTAGGCCACTAGGCAAACGAAGGCTATATGTCCCTACAACTATTGCAACAACCCGTGCTCCATTTCCAACTTTTAGGTCCATTTCCCTCTTTGCAAGCCTTCTACTATTCCGCAAACCATGCATAGAAGTACAAATATGAGTACCACAACCAGTATCTAATACCTAAGTAGACTCATAGGGAACTGTAGATAAACTCTCTATAACGAACATACCTGATGTAGATGCCTACTTGGCTTCTTTTTCAATTGTTTAGAAATCCGAGCTCTTATCCCTCGTTTCATTTCGGCACGTTACATGAGTCTTCTTTTGACCTTGAAAGTTCTAGACTTTCTTATCTTCCAATCTTCAGCAACAAGTTGTTCTCAGTTCATTTCTAAACTGTATATCATATTGTTCCAATAAGTCCACCATCTCGGAAAAATTATAGTGATCACCATTACCATACAAATCTGTTTTGAAATTGTCATACCTAGAAGGAAGACTTTTCAATACATTTTGTTTTAAGGTTTCTTGATCATAAATAATTCCCAATTTCCTTAACTGTTAAAATTTATGATCGCAAGGTTTTGACTCTATTTATTTTGAGGACTTATATTCGGTGATGATGCCAAAAACCATGTTCCCCACCTTTCTACCGATAAGATAAAAGTTCAAAATATGAACAAGTGTTGTCAATACCGTTTATTAAAATAAAAAATGGTGACCACAACAATTGTACAGTTTTGATGTAGTTTTAAAAGATATCGATCCCACAGGGAAGGAACCAATTCTAAAGACCAACTAGAGTTACGGGGTAAACAAAAATAAGGAATTTATATTGGAGGGGTTTGGATGATAGACGGATGAATGGATAGATGTATGAATAGACTAGAGAAGATGTAAAATATAGAGATATTCCTAAGAACAAATTTAACAGAGAGAAACATGCAAAATCATCAAGAATATTTCATACACTAGATAACTTCAACAATTCGGTTCTAGACACTCAGATATTCAATTATTCACCGTAGAGTAACACATGAAATGACTTTTCTAAATCTAGTGCAAACAAATTAAGATGATTATATTAACATGGATAACAATAGTAATATGCTTAGTACGGGTCGC
Source organism: Euphorbia schlechtendalii (assembly GCA_949673415.1). Classification (NCBI taxonomy): domain Eukaryota; kingdom Viridiplantae; phylum Streptophyta; class Magnoliopsida; order Malpighiales; family Euphorbiaceae; genus Euphorbia; species Euphorbia schlechtendalii. The sequence continues at coordinate 576 of CATIWQ010475843.1, read as the reverse complement.
ACTCACATAGCCATATTTAGCAAGTTACCATTCCAAAGATGTTGGCTCACTAAACAGTGTTATAATTACAGATCCAATGACTATACACAATCATGTTAACCCCGAAATCACTCTTAAAGCTAACTCAAAAGCATATAACTTGATTAATATAAAAGACTCAACATGAAATACACAATATGACACATAGACATATAATAAACTTCGAAATCGAAAGTATAAGTAGAAAACAAAGTAAAGTTGTAATGTATGCAAGTGAAAGCTAAAGTTCATCAAACCATATCCACTCTTTAATGGGAGTCGTCAATTCCTGCAATTCTTGCATATACTTTAAATCCGGCCTGGACTCATACAAAACCTCTACTATGATGCTATTCTTTGTGAATCTCGAATAAAAGAATATTGAACAAAAAATTTTATTGATAAGTGCTTTGCAATTACACTCATACAACAAATGCTCGAATTTGTGTAGAAATATAGTGATCAAAATAGGAATCGAATCACTTATACATTTTTCTCACTAAGACTTTGAACGTAGAAAAATCTAGATATCACATTCTCTATCTACACACACACACA
>CATIWQ010475775.1:0-10853 GCA_949673415.1 Euphorbia schlechtendalii | reverse complement strand
GGTGCCATAACGTATGATCGTCAATTATTGTGATGAAATAATAATGGCCTCATGCCTGACCCTCATGTTTATTGTATTGAACCACGACATCTAAGAAAATAAGTTGCACATACATTATGTTCTAGTTCAGTTTTAAAATGGTTTAGAGGTTTGATTTCCTTTCAGTGAAACTCATCATATGGTGATACTTTAATCATGTAAATTATCCATCACATTAAGCCTAGATGACACGTTCTTCTTAGCTTTTGTGATATAATCGCCTATGCGATACACTAACTTATCTTCTAAAAGAAGAGTTAGTTTACAGGGTAACAAACATTATTTATTTGATAATTTGTAATGCACTTTTATTACGATTAAACCATTCGTATAAGAACTAGACTTTAACATGTAATGTACAGGAATGAAGAAACAAAAAGTTGTGAAAAAAATTCAAAGATAAACCCATTGTTCGATGAACCATGTCATAAATTTAAAATTTGACAAATAATATGAGAAAAGAACACATCATGTAAACATTGGATTCGCCGTTATTGCAAATCTAGTCTACATGTGTTTAATCTATAAAGCATCATCCCATTATGACGTCTATGTAGATTCAAAATGTTTCATATTAGTTGTAAGAGTACACAAAGTTACCTTGGCCTGTGCTCATGTCACATGCTACACTTGATTCAATCATTCACAAAGGATAAAATTCCATCAGTAACATAGAGCTGGATATAGTATAATTCACGTTAGATTTATTACGTTTACCAGGTAGGGATTGCACAACATCCCTCATAGTAGCAAATTCAGTATACCACCTTTGTGATTTTTACTATTTATTGTCTATGGACCTATTAAATTTATGATCGAATGGTTCATACCCGTTTACCTTCTTCTTAGTTTCTTTGTAGATGTTCTAATGCAATAAGTAGCATAATAACTTAAAGGATTATTTCCCTTAGACTTTCCTTATTCCAAATGCATTTAGCAGAACAAGTTCTACTTCTAAGAAATGTGAGTTTACTATAACAACTCTATAAATAAAAGAAATACTGTAAATATAAAAATTTAGAATAAAGAATATAGAGTAATTGGTTGGAGATGTTTTGATGGAGTTATTTTAGATGCTCATAAAACAATCTTAAGCCCAATCAATGAAGGCCTAAGCTTACATGGTTAACCAAGTCCAATATTTACATGTTTAATCACAGTCCATGAAGAGACAAATGTCGTTTTCATACAGACAAAACGAGAATTTACACTTTTAATCGAGTACAGTGTTTACATGTACATGTAATTTTATTTAAACATGATAAAAATTTACTGTATCAATTTGAACATCAAATTTACTATTTTTAAACATTTGTAGTAAAAAAATTTGTCTTTTGTAGATCAATTAAAAAGTTCACAGTATAAAAGCTATCATACAGTAATGCAATAGTGAACTTTAACAACTAAATTGAACAACCCTTGTTCTTTTCTGAAAAAAGAGTACTATCAAATTAGTTTTATGTAAGATATAATTTATACTTCAAAAGATTCTATTTTTTAGGAAGGAAAATCAGTAATACTTATATCTCAACCTTTGTATTTATGGCTAATTTTACCTTTCTAGATGTAAATATAATAAAGTATACCTAACATCAAAACTTAGACAAACACTATCCTTTTAACTAGTTGAACTGAAACAAATTCAATGCTAACATATAATTGTATATACCTAAACAAAATTGAATTGGAATGTAAACCATTATTTAAGTATAATAATGAAAAATTGAAATTTGGTAGTTAAATAATTAGATTAAATTTGAGATGGGGGATTAGAGAGAAACCAATCAAAATCCACCGCACCCCCTTGACCAACAGCAGGGGCAAATCCGTCAATGACACAGTATATAGAAGGGTAATCTCGTACAAGAGTTAAAAGTAGAGTGGTTGTTTGGTGCTGTATTTAACAATATTATGATGGCATGGACTTTTAATTCTAACCTAACTTGGTAATAAAATTCTATAGCTTTTCTAAATTTTTAAAAGTTTTTTTCAATTCCCTGAACTTGTTAAAAGTGCATCGGTTTATCCCTAAACTTGGTGAAAATGTATTATTTTACCCCTTGAGTGTCACTTGTCAGCTTTTGATTGGTAAGAAAAAAGACATCTTTGAAAAGTCAAACCAAACAGAACCTGACACGTGGCATTCAAAGGGTAAACTGATAGACTTTTACCAAGTTTAAGGGGTAAATTGATACACTTCTACCAAGTTCAGAGAGTTGAGAGAAATTTTTGAAAATTTAAAAGAGCAGTAAACTTTTTGTACCAAATTTAGGTAGATAAAGATGTATTTGACCTAGTTTTTATGAGACAAAGAACAATACTCTACTATCGAATACAAAATGGGACATGATGATCATATATCAAATCATGCATTCTTCCGATCTTTTTTAAGTCAAAAAAATTTATGATCTCAAACGAAATTAGTAACTTTTGTCATTTCCAACACCTAAATCTAGTATTTGACTGTTTTTAACTTAATCTCTCATGCAATAAATTATCATAAACAACTCAAGGAATCCTAATCAGAAACAAACACTTTTAAACTTTTTATTTTCAACATCAAACGATTTTAAATTATATGAATTTATGATTGCTTTTAACATTTTACGAGATAAAGAATTAATAATAAAAACAACAAATAAAATCTAAAAGAATTTTCATCCTAGACAAACATGGAAGACTTTTTCGACAGTTTAATACCACTCCTTTTACCTTTTAACCAAGACAACCACCTATTATTATCAACGACCACTTTGTAGCAATATCGAACAAAAGAGCCACATTTGAGCCTAAAAAATTCAAAAATTCTGGTTTCCTGCTATTGTGTTTGTGTTGGGCCAAGTAGCACACGAACCCAAATTCGCAAGAGGCAAAAAATTCTCAGCTTTCTCTCGCCATTACAAACAAAATCATCTCCCACTCTTACTCAGAGATGGTAACGGGCCGGATCTTGGACCCGGTTCGGATCCGTTTGAATATATTGGATCCGGATTCGTTGGATCCATAATTTTAGGATCCAGATCTAACAGATCCCACGGATCCGGGTCCATAAACGAGTCCATGTAATTAACATAGTTTCAACTTTCATACTTGTACATTTCACCTTATTTTGAATAATTTACATGCTCATTTAATTATGTTCATGCAATTGAATTTATGTAGATTTCAAATAATATTAATTATTTAATATTTTCAGGGTAAATAATAAATTAAAAAATACAATTAATCTTTAAATACAGAACCATCCGTTTCCCTGACCCGGATCCCGTTTCCCTGTCTTACCCTTTTGCCCTATTCATCTAGCTTTTATTATACAGATTCTTAATTCTCTGTTTTATACTTCATATATAATTCCCCCAATCTAATCGATTAAACCCTTGTTTCGGGCTTCTTTTGAATTTGAACCCGCTGCCTTGCCTTGCGTCCAATTTCTCCTCTCTTCGCCCCTTTTATTGTTGTACAATGTCGGGTTCCGGTGGAGTTTCGATCGCCCGAACCCGCGGCGAGAATCGATTCTATGTTTCACCGGGGATAAGGAGGCAACAACAGCAGCAACAGAAGCTGCAACAGCAGCAGCAGCAGCAGTTGCAGCAGAGGGTTTTGGTTTCTAAGAATTCTTTGCCGGATTCGGAGAAGGGGGCGGAGTCTGATCAATGCGGTTCCTTGGCTTCTTCGTCTTCTTCAATTTCTAATTGCGCCGTTTCTTGCAGCTCAGGAAATGAGGGCGCTTCGACTAATTTAGATCGATTCCTGGAATCCACTACCCCTGTTGTTCCTGCTCAGTATTTGCCTAAGGTAATTGAGTTTTTCGAATTTTGATTTCTTATGTTTTGCGATTGAGATACATGAACATGAAATTTTCTAAGGATTCTTGATTTTAGTGTGTACTGTTTAATGCCTCAACTATTATATATTGAAATTAGGGTTTGGAAAATAGAATTTTTCTGCTTCTTACTGCTGTGTTTGAGAATGGTGTTTGTTTGGGTTTCACTTGCCATAGTGATCTGATTGGTGTTCAGTTGTAGTTCAAAAGTGTTGTTTTGTTGTTCTTTGGGTTTGTAGAGTGCCTTACACCGTAAAATTTGTGGTTTTGTAGACAAGAATCAATGGATGGAGGACTCGCGAAACTGAGTATCACTCCTACTTTGTACTAGGGGATCTATGGGAATCTTTCAAAGAATGGAGTGCATATGGAGCTGGTGTTCCTCTTCTGTTGAACGGTTCTGAAACTGTTATGCAGTATTATGTTCCTTACTTGTCTGGCATTCAACTATATATAGACCCATCTAGGCCCCTGCCGAGGTTAAGGTGAGTAATTTACTTTATCTTAACTTATTTTTGTTCGTTAAAAAGCCTTATTTTAGAGTTTCCGTTTCTTGACATGATTGAATATGTTGGAATCAATTTGGTATGTTTCATACTCTGTAGGAAACTGTAATTCACCGTGCATGATATTTTGTCGTCTAGTGTTTATGTGATTAATAAATTGCCTTTTACGCTCTCTAGTTTCCTTATAACTATAATTGTTACTGGATGTTGCGATTGCCTTCCAGACCTGAAGAGTCAAAGTAACTTAGGCATATGGAAATCAAATGTTTGTGGTAGTTGCGGAAATCAGTTGTTTTAAACGTTATAGCGGTTAAAAGTTTGCTACTTTTATTAATATGTTATATTGTAGTTATTACACTTTTCCCGTTTCCAGACATTTTTATGCATGGCATTATGTGGGCCCTGATATTATCATATATGTTATAAAAGAATCACTTGATGAAATAAGTTGTGCCTCAAATGTTTAAACATGTTTGATACTGTGTCATTCATCCAATGGTGCAGATCACGTGCATTGTACACGTTACAATTTCACTTCTCTTGGTTGTTTGATACATGCTCTTTTTACCATCAATTATAAGTTAACACAAAACTGAAGCTATGAATTTGGTACAACCATGTGTTGACTGGGGAATCTATGTTCATGAGTGCTTTTCCAGAACTTTGCATTTTTTTCTGAATCTACGCTTTCTTGAGTTATTTATTTTTTTGAAGGTTCTATGTAGAACAATATTGCGTTGGTAGATAGAGACAACCGGCTTTTACTTGTATCGTTTATGTCATTATGGGTGCCTGACATACATAAGCTATTCAATTTTCATTACCTTATACATTTAATATCATTCAAACTGCAAATTATAATGATGATTATTTGTAAGGATCCAGTACTTGATCAAGTTGATAGTATATTCAACAGGAAAGAATTTGAGACATATGGCTAGAAGTGGTGATATAAGTTAGTTATGGCGGGCAGTTATATTTTGCCAGTTAGCTGGCAGAGTTGGATATGAAGATTGATATGTTAATTGATATCAGCTGGGATTTGGGCAGTAAGGTCATTATAATGATTAAAGTTTTGTTTCCTGTTTGGCTACACTTTCATAATTCCCTTTACTGATCTTTCTATGGTTGGCTGAGCATTGTTTTGAGATATGGACTGTTTCCTATCGCTACACTTATTCTTCTCTTGTTGTTTGTTAGTTAATGATTTCCTGTCTATTCTGTGTTAGTGTTACACATATTCACCACTTGAGTAATAAAATTTCTCCTTTATTTATCAGTTTTAGTGCGGAACTTGTGATCTAATCTGAAAGTAACAAAAGACAGAGTGGTCACTAGTACTGTTTGTGAAACTGTTTTTTCCTTTTTCTGTTACCTTTCAGTATAGCATTTGGGAAATATTTGTGTTAAACCTATCTTTTCCTTGTGTTCTACAAGTTTACAACAATAAATGAGAATGCTTTCTTTACTTTCTTTTCATATTCCCCCCCTGTATTACATGCCTTGGTTGCTTCTTCTCTGCAGATTTCAATTGTAGTGATCTTTGTAACTAGTAAGGACTTAGAAATTGAAGTAAGAAAACTAGATATTCATGAATAAAACTCAATAAATAATCTTTTGACCATTTGGCTTGCTACATTAGAATTGTGTAGTATCTGTCGCAATGTCTCAATATATGATCATTTTGACTTCAATGATATTTAGTTTTCCTTACCAATAAACATCATTTTTCTGCTTATAATAGTTCTTGATGCATTATATTTCCTGCTTTTATTCATTGACAGGAGGCCAGGTGAGGAAAGCGATGCTGAGTCATCTAGGGAGACTAGTAGCGATGGTAGTAATGACTTTGTAGCTAATAGAGTTGTAAATAATGGTGGCCGGGGGCCGTGGACCAATCAAAACATTGCAGACGCAAACATCCAGAGTTTGAATAAGCTCTCTCTGAGAAAGAAACCCATAAAAGGTTCGTCAAGTGATGAATGTGAGATTTCGAACCCTCCAGGCCGACTTGTTTTCGAATATATGGAGCATGCTTCGCCCTTTACGCGGCAACCCCTTGCTGACAAGGCAAGTTCATGTTGTTTTGTAGCTTAGCCAGCCTCTTCTGGCTTGTTTGTTTCTTTGCAACTGACTTTTGTTGCTTAATTTCTTACAGGTTTCAGTTCTTGAATCGGAATTTCCAGAACTCAAGACATTTAGGAGCTGCGATCTGTTGCCCTCCAGTTGGATTTCCGTGGCCTGGTATCCTATTTATCGAATCCCAGTGGGTCCAACTTTGCAGAATCTCGATGCTTGCTTTTTGACCTTTCATTCTCTATCCCCAACCTCTCAAAGTAAGTCACTTTCTCTCTCTTTAATGCTTGTTTTTAGGCTAAATGCATCAAGACCCCCTGAACTTGTCAACTTTTGCGTAATGCCACCTTGAACTTTCAAAAGTTTCACCTAGCCCCCTGAACTCGGCAAAAGTGCCCCTGTTTGCCCCTTCAATGCCGCTTGCTGGTTTATGGTTGGTTAAACTTTTCAAAGATGCAGATTTTCTGTTCTGTCTCCCTCCAACTAGAGGTTGACACGTGGCTTTGAGGGGGCAAACTGGTGTACTTGTCTCCCTCCAACCAGAAGTTGACCCCTTAAACTTGTCAACTTTTGCCTGATGCCACCCCGAACTTTCACCTAGCCCCCTGAACTCGGCAGAAGTGTACCAGTTTGCCCTTCAATGCCGCGTGTCAGATTATGGTTGGTTTGACTTTTCAAAGATGCCATTTTTCTAAACCAGAAGTTGATACGTGGCTCTGAGGGGGCAAACTGGTATACTTTGCCAAGTTTGGGGGGCTAAGTGGAATTTTTGAAAGTTCGGGGGACTCTTGATGCACTTGGCCTTGTTTTCACTCGACTTACGGGCTTTATGCTGCTGTTTGGGGCAGGTCAAAGCACAGATGGAATGCACCTTCATGGGTCAAGCAATAGAGAGGTTCCGTTCAAACTGCCGTTGCCGACGTTCGGGCTTGCTTCCTATAAGTTAAAAGTCTCGTTTTGGAATCCCAACGAAAGTCAAAAGGTGAGTTCCCTGTTGCGGGCAGCTGACAACTGGCTTAAGCGTTTGCAAGTGAATAATCCCGATTTTAGCTTCTTCAACTCCCGCAACTCGAACTGGAGATAACAGTGAGTTTTTTCAGTCTTGGTATAAAACCGGAAAGTGAATGAACAGTTTGCTGCAGCAATTAATGATGCTGAATGTTCTTCTATATTGTATGATGAGAGGATTATCTTATGTTGGCTCCATAAACATATAGCAAATGGTCTGAAAGATGGTTTCTTTTCATATGAGAGAGCGAGAGATTTGCCAGTATTTGTTGAACAATGATGTTTTACCAGTAGCCTCTTTTTTTGTTGGCCTGCCTGAGTGAGAACTTTGAGTTGATTGCTGCTAATTCCGAATGACATCCCAGTTGTTGATGATGATGATGAAAAAAAAAAGGAATCTTTATGTAAATAGTGATCTTGTTGTGTTTACTATGTATTAATAATAGTCCGTATGAACTAACTACATGATTTTTATGACATGGTGCCTTTGAGACATATTTGTCAAATTGCAGCAGCTAGTAAGAATTTTTTTGGATTATGAAATATTATGAGAAGGTCCCAGACTCCCAATATATGTAGATGGAATTAACGAAAAATGGCACGTCGTAGTCAGTTTAGTTTTTTATATGCAGAAGTTATTTCGATTCTCAGTAGCATGATTGAATTTAACGTATTTGTTTTATTTATAGATGTAATGTTTCATAATTTCTGAAAATATCGTTTTGAATTAAAACCAATCAGTACTCCGTTTAGAGAATATCTTTTACCCTGTATACTTAGGTCGTGCACTCGTTAAACATTTTAGATTTAGTTTAACTATAAAACTGAACTTTGAAAGTTTTTGAATTATGAAATTTTTATAATTTTATTAGATCAAGTTTTTTATTTTGTAATTAACTAATTATATTCTGTCATTTTTAAAGAAAATGTTGGTTATCTCACATTGAAAATAAATATAGATGATAGTGATGTAAATTAAACCTTAACACAAGTTAATCAGTTGGTGTTAGATGGGATCAACCTCATTTATATGTTCACTCAATCTGTCGAGTCCACTACTCGCCAGACCTATTGATTCTCTACATGGTAGTAAAACGAGAAAAAGGCCGGACTCATGGGTTCGTGTCTAAAATCCTGATAGAGTTTGGACTAAAGGAGAGACTAGACTTGTTGATGACTTTCAGCCTCTAATAAGATAAACCAAGGTATGTTTGACAAGTGTCAACTGATCCAGGTCTTCAAGTCTAATTGCACTTGAGAGCGAGTCTTGAAAATATTGGGTTACCTCGTATCGGAAATAAATAAATATGATGAGTAATATATGTGGTGTAGATTGGATTTTAATATATGTTGTTCTCAATTCTACATACATGGATCTCTTACTATCAAGTTGAAAATTAAAATTTAGTGTCTTCCATTAAAGGCTCTCGTAGCTCAGTTGGTTAGAGCACCCGTTTAGTAAGCGGGAGGTCTTGAGTTCGACTCTCAACGAGAGCAAATTAAAATTTTTTTGAAATTTTTGGTAGTTAGCAGTACAAGCCTGCGTCAATGGGCCGAAGGCCTACCCAAAAACAAAGTAAATTGGGCCATTCGCGCGCAAATTGTATTTTGGGCTTTCAATTGGTAAACAAATGTGATTAATTGACATGTCGTTATTCAAAAACTTTTACTTTTGGGGTGTGCATGTCAATTGTGATTCCTCACAACAACATTCATTAACAACATAAAAATTAAAAAAAAAAATCCCGGACTCATATTCTGATTTTCTAAAAAAAAAAATTTTAGTCTTGATTTTATTTGCTTAAAAATATTGAGAAAAACCATCCACACTCCCATTAATTCAAGAGTCATAAAAGAAGTTGTCCGTAAAAAAATTATTTTCCAAAATTTTCACGAGCAATAATCTTTAAAATTAAGAAAGCAATATCAAATTTACTACATGTATAAATGTAATGATAATGTAATAAAACAATAAGTAAACATAGAAGATGGCACTAGTATGCATAAACCATGTGCTATTAATTAGATGTGTCTGGTGTAGACCAACATCTATTGTTCTCTCTACTTTCTTATGCTTAACTCTCACTCTAGGCAATTATTCATCAACCAATTTTTTTTCCTTTTGCCCATTATGTTTCTTCTAAAAAAATTATATTTTTAAAATAAATTATTGAAAATTCTTTATATGAACAATTATATAAAATATGAGATCATTTGATCTACAACACAACAACTTCATTATAGTCGCTTTTATATAATTTTAATCCATGTGCATTTATGTCATCACAATAACACCTTGAACTTTTCCTAAATAACAAGAGTACTTTAACAAGAAAAATACAAGGACAAATTTAAGTATTTGTGAGCATCTTAAACATAGGTTAATGCATTATTAATTAGGTAGTAAATATATCATATCGATGGAAAAAGTAAGATGAAACGGATTCAATACTCAACTTTTCCGTGCACGAAGATCAAATAACACTGTCACACGTCTGCAAAGCCGAGATTGAATCACTGTGCGCCGGATGTCAGTCGATTTACACAATTTTTACAGTGTCAAAGATCGATAACGATCAATTTGTGGGTTTTCTTCTTGTGAGAAGAAAACCGGGAGAGAGAAACTGATGGAGAAAAAAATAAAATTTCATCATTTTTTTCTTCCAATTTCACCTATTTATAGACAACAAAAATGTAAAAATGTACTTTTGGTACATATGGAAAGCACAAATACAAGTAAGTCCTTAAACTTGTTTTTTCTCCTAACCAACCAAATTGGATCGGGTCTATTAACCTGATTGACCCGTTTACGGGCATGCCAGGTATTTCCAACATGTATCATTTACAAAAAAAAAAAAAATACATTAATACATTATACATTATATTAGGCAACAATTTAGCATCCAATCTCTAGTTTAAGTTATTCACCACATCAAAATTGAAACAAAATAAGTACAACACATTGAATTGCATTCCACTACATGTAAAGTTAATTGATTTTAACTCATATAGCTGATTCGGCATAAATTGAATTTTAAGGGTAAGTTAAAGATCCAAAAACTGCTTATCTGTGAATCTAGTGTTAACTAGTAATTATTATATGAACCCGAAATGTGAAAATCTAACGTGAGAATGTGTGCAAATAGATTTTGTTGCAGGCTAAAGAGAAGATCTCCTTTAAACTCAATAATCAATGATGAGGTCTTAGTGGCAAAATATACCACACTTCAAAAGGGAATCTTGTTTTTTGAGTAATTAATGGGTTTTACTAATTAATTATGGTATTTTGGATTATACTATTACTAACTTTAGAATTTAATTAGTTCATGTTATTAGTATCAATTACATTCATTCTAATTAGTTTGGGTTAGAGAACAGAGAATAAAAGCAAAGCTGTCCTA
>CATIWQ010475746.1:0-10031 GCA_949673415.1 Euphorbia schlechtendalii | reverse complement strand
ATATGAAGTATAAAATGAAACAAAACCATATCGTTTTATAATTGAAAATGTCATGATAATAAGTGTAATTATACATTTATCAGATACCTCTTCAATTGAAGGAGAAACACCTATTGTGTAGCTTCTAATAATCTTTTCCTTTTTGGTTATCTCCTAATCTAACACTCCCATTTCTTTTTCGCTTTAATGAGATTAACTGAGTTTCATCTCCTATTATATACCTCGAGAAACAGCTATCCAAATACCACATTCCAATTTCATCAACGAATCTCAAGCTCACATGCAAAACAGTTACGTTTTCTTAGGTACTCATGCTTTTGAGTTAGATCCTCCTTTGTTAGTAGTGCTTAAATTACTCCATTCATACTCATTGTAGTGACCTTTTTTATTCTTGCACAAGACAGTCACTTGTCAACCTTCCCATAAAAGCCACACACAACTTTTGGTTTAGGCTGGCTTACTTTCTTCTTTGGAGAAGATTTCTTCCCCTTATTAGAATTGCAAGTTTGGTTACTTGGAACTGAACTATTGGCTGAAAGAGGATCTGGTTCCTTTTTCAAAGTTGTTACCTCAGTAGTAAACTCATCTAATAGCTTAGTGAGCTTGTTGTTAAATCCTTCCTAATACTCAGGTTTTTCATGATGAAAGCGGATATCAAGGGATAAGGAAGCAATAGTGTCTTCCTGATCCTCACTTCTCCTCACTATCTCCTTGATGTTCTTTACCAACTTGATAGTCAGCTTCATGAAATCAAAGAGTACACCTGGGTGAACTCTTCAATTGATAAAAGGATTTCAGAATATACCTCCACTTGGGTGTTCTTCCCTTTATTTCTCTCATCACTTGAGTTAGCAGCGGAATGATTTCCATTTAAGGCTGATGCTAAACTCTCGCCCTTATCTCCATCAATCACCATTAAGCAGAGGTCGACAGAATTAGTTACTTCTTCATCAGTTTATGGAGATTCTTTAGAGTCGTTCCATGTGGTAGCAAGTGCCTCATTTTTCCACCCTAACTTCTTCTTGAATTTATCCTTCTTTGATTTAGAACAAGACAGTTGGATATGACCTTTTTCTCTAGATCTAAAGCATTTAATGTCTTTGTTGCACTCCTTCTTTTGTCCTTCTCAGCTCCTAGTCTAAGCTGAGTTGGCTTGTTTTTGCTGGGAAACTTCTTCTTGTTTAATTTCCCATCTTTCTTCATGAAGTGCTTGTATCTTCTAGTGAGAAGCACCATCTACTCATTTAAATCATCTTCAATACTATCATCAAATGAGTCAGCTTTTGGGACAATAGCTCTGCCCTTCTTCTCCTTGCCTTTGCTCTTCTTAAAGTCATCATCATATTTCCTCAAGGACATTTTCTGAGGAGTGAAGTGCCTATTAGCTCATCATAGCTATAGGTATTTAAATCATGAGCCTCCTCGATCGTGCTCTTCTTTGCATCCCACTCTTTGGTGAGAATTTTAAAGATCTTCTCACCATATCTTCCTCGGTGAAGTCCTTACCCAATTGCATGAATTCATTAATGATATTAATGAACCTAGTATTCATGGATTGAATACCTTCATTGGTGCCCATCTAGAATAGATCGTATTCTCGGAGCATCAAATTGATGTTTGACTCCGTCACTTTATCAATCTCCTCATAGGTGACTACCAACTTCGTCCAAATATCATGTGTTGTCTCGCACCCTAAGACCTTTTTGAATTCCAACAAATCTAGTGTACAAAGTAAGTAATTAATTGTTACCGAATTCTCCTTAAGGAGCCTTAGGTCAGCATCATCATAATCCTCTGGGTGTACTGGAACTCGTTCCCCATTCCTAAAAATTGTAGGAATCTTAGGTCATAACTCAATAGCTAGCCATGCTTGCCTGCTTTGCGATTGTATGAAGTTTTTCATTTTTTTTCTAAAACGTGTAACACTGACCATCAAAGAGTGAAGGCCTAGTAACATACATTTCTTCTTTAAGGACTGTAGTCTGTCCATGACAAGAACTGGAGGAGTGATTATTAAAAGCCATTAGATCTTTTACTCAGGATGATTTATCTTTAAATTGAGCACTTGCTCTGATACCCCTTGTTGGTCTTTAATAATCATGCAAAGAGGCGTGAATGAAAATTAATTTGTTCTTTTAAAATTTTAAATTTGATTGCCAAGTTATTTTTAAATGTGTACCGAGTGAACTAAGTTGAGAGCACTTTTGGGCTACAATTGTAAACTACTCAGCTTGAGTTGACTTAGTTTACCTTCACGCTGTACTGAGTAATCCTACTAAGCTCAGAATGGTTTTCAAGCAGATATATAAAATAGAGAGATGATGTATAAGTACAAACATTGTCAAAGATATAAAAGATAATTAAGGATAGAGAACACCTGAGATTTTATCCTAGTTCAGCCACTAGCCTACCTCCAACCCTCGGATTCTTTTTCGAGCTTTAATCCACTAGTGTTTCTTTCCTTCAATAGGTGGAAAAGCCTTTAACAGTGGGTAGACTGATTACAAAAAGTACCTTCCTTTCTAACTACCTCTCAATACTTAGTTTGGGTACCCTTCCCAAACTACCTCACCTAGATAATTGATAAAAGTGAAGAGCAAAGGATTTCAAATTATAAAATGTTGAATCCTTTAAAATGAAATAGCTTAGCTAACTATCTAAGCCTATCTGATTTCACTCTTACAAATAGATTGGAATTGGTTACTTATTTTTGGATTGTTTGAAATGGAATTTCGAACACTACGATTGCTTTAGCAAAGATTTAGCTCTTGGGAAATTCAAGGTAATTCACCAAGTTGTAAACGTCTACTCCAGGCTCTATTTATATATGTAGAAGGCTGGAAGTAGCCGTTGTAAACTTCTCATCTTACTTGATCTTCAAAATCTCTTCTCTTCGTAACTTTTAAATCTGCTCGTTTGAAACAGATTTTATGACGTGTAGAGATAGTTATTTCGAAAGTTGAGATAATCTTCAACTTGTAGATAACTCAAATATCTTCAAGAAAATCTATTTGAGAGGGCACCCAAGATGCAACATAGAGATTTTTAGCTGGTTGCTTTGCTGATATTGCAGAATTGCATGGAGACACTAGAAAACGATCATGTCAGAAGATACCATTTTGACTTGGATGCTAGTGAGGTATCTTCTGTTAGACATGATGTATTCCCTAGAGGCAATTAGGGTGATATATCTTTATTAGTTATAATGTATAAACTGTTTCGAATTATTATTAATAATAATTAAGGCATCTTTGTTGCTTATCAGTGCTTTCTATTTATTTATGTATCTCGCTGATATCATATTTATATAATATTAAATATGTATATTCACATTGATGAGACAAAGTTCATGATTACTTCATAGCATAAAAGTGCGAGGACATAGTGGGAGCTATGTGGTGTGAGAACTACACATATGTGTTACTATGAATAGTCTAAATATCCCTAGTCATGGTTTCATTGAGACTGAACATCAATGGAACGGATAGAGTAGCATGTGTAGGCTTACTCCTTGGATTAGATCCAAGCAGTCGATCTCACGAGCTGAAAGTAATACCTTGAGTTAACACATGAATGTATTCAGGTAATACATTGGAGACTGCTATAAGATAGACATTCAGAAATAAAAATAACCATTTTTGGTGCCATGTCTTATTGTAGTAGTAGTACAAGTATCCTCAAACTTGAGATATTGGTTACCTTGTGTAGGAATTACTATACTTTGGGTCATACTTATTCATACCCTAGCGATCAGGATGATATGGGTGATTACGGGTATAGTGATGATCACATGTTGGTAAGCCGAGTAGTCAAGATGGGATCCATCGCTCCTGATATTGTGATATAATGGGGGATGTGCCTTAGGGCCCCCTGTTGAAGTGACACACTCATAAACCTCTGATCAAAGTATAAGATTGATATAACGGGTTTCTAGTCAATCTTGATACATATTGGCCGAGTGGTATTCTTGGTGAACAAGTCTAATTCCAGGATAGCTACGACTATTACATGAGCTAACACTTAATCTGAGCCCAATAAACTGGATGGTACTTAACCTGATGGAAGGAGTGCATTGTATTGGTTACTACTGCAAAACTAGATCAAGTCACAAGCATGTGACGTTCCAAGTATCAGGGGATCATACACCTTTGCTAGAAAGCCCATTCGATAGTCTAGAGCTATCGGGTTCCATATCGATCTGGAACACTGAGCCTAAAGGTTCCCGAATGGGAAACCAAGTTTAGGTTAACCTCTAGCGGCTCAATACTTTAGGATCCTATGAGGTCACACACTTTGGGTCATTATTGGGATAAGTAAAGAACCTATAGACTGGGTCTATTCCAAAAATACCAGTTGTCAAATTTGTTAGAAGAATTATTAATTGGTTAAGCCGAATTAATAATTAAAGGGTATAAAGGGAAAATGGGAAAATTGCATGGAGTGTAGCAAGGGATTTTTTACCATTACAAGTGGGCCCCAAACAAACACGAGATGTTTGGAGTAGGGCCTACAAGACTGCCTCGCAAGCTGAAAGGCTCATGGGACTCTAGCACGCGGGGATAGCCTACTAGCACTAGCGGGCTGCGTGTAAGCCCGCAAGATGGGCTTATGGGAAGGCCCGCAGGCCCAGCTTGCGGTACAAGGTAAGCTTGTTAGGGTAGGGCTTGCCTTGCCATAGTAAGTAGCGGATTGGCCCGCGGGTCATAGTGATCTGTGCGGCCAACCCGGATCTGGGATGGGAATATTCCCATCCCAAATAGACTTTCAGGGGGAGACTAACACTCGTCCTTTTCCCTATAAATAGGCATCCAGTTCCTCTCTTTATTCATAATGATAAAAATACTTCTTCTACTCAACTTTTCTCTCTAAGTTCGACATCTTCTTCTTCCTTAGTTGTGCGAGATCCTCCATGAGTTTCTCCAAACAATCGAAGTATTCTTTTTTAAGGCTCTTTCAAAAGTGAGCCTTTTTTGTTTATTTTTCAGGTTGATTTTCGAGCAGTCTAGAAGTTGCTATTTACTAACAAGTTTTTCCTCAACGAGGTTCTGGTCGAAGAAGATTCGTGTGGATCAATCATTGAGGCTCTCCTAGTTTGGAAGCTCGTGCTAACGAAGTTTTACCGAATTACTCTAAGGGAACACTGTCACCATAAGAGAGAAAGCAAGCATCAACTGGTAATGCTCTAAACTTAGATGCTAGGTTTCTTTTATAAGTTTTATAAACTTAAAAACATCTATGGAACGTTTTAATCTAGATTGTATCAATCAAGGCATGCTTAGGAGATCCGCATGTTCAATTACTATTTTGATTAATTAGCAGTGGTATCAAAGCATGCCTTATGCTATGCATGATTGATAATTATGTGTTGTTTTCTATGAATTGATTAAAGTATGCTATGCATGACTTAGGGTTCAATTCCTGTTATAGAAAATGATGTGATAACTAGATTAAGGTTTTTGCTCCAACTTAGTCTAGGTGATTATCATATAAATTAGTAATGTATTACCACACATGTAATGCTTTAATTGAGGATCGTCCCATACTTCACTTAATTAAAGAACGAAATCTTTAAACCATAGTTGTTCATGGTACAACGAATTGAAGTATCTGTGGTTATTTTGGCAAGGATTAGACTTGGCTTCTCATTCACTTCAAGGGAGGCCTCTCTTACCTAGAAATCTCCATCGGTATTAGACTCAAAAGTACCTAAGGGACTTTCATGACTTAGTCGATTTCTAGTATGGGAATTAGATTCTACATATGGTTTTACAAACATGGTTTAAGTTATTAAATTAAAACTTATAGACATAGGTTCAATGACTTAAACATGGACCTTGTTTGTTTTACATGTTATGTGGAGTCTTGGCATGATGGAATGATTATGATATACCAGTCTAGAGTATGTTTCCCTTAGAGTTAATAATTCTGAATAGTCCGGAATTATTAGTTTCATAATCATATCTATCGTATAAGACCTAGACTAGGGCGAGACCAGCGGTACCAATAAAATCCCCACAATAATATTAAGGCGGTATATAGTCTTCCCATCATAAGTCATGATACAAACCTCACTAACGGATGCAAGCGCATGTAAAACATGTCTTCCCTTAACATGTTTTTGCTCATGAGACTAGATGTGGTTAAAGCCTTAACCAAAATGGGTTAGTTGCCCATATTATTGGAGCTAATACCAAATTGGAGACACATTTGAGGAGTCGTACAATTGGGTACGTAAGTCTCAAGAAAGATAACTCAAATGGATTAGCAATTGCAAGATATGCAATTGGACAGGGTCCAACCATGGTTATCTTGTTATGGCTTGACCAGCGATAGTGGGGGTCATGATGAGTGGTTATGGATGTTACCTACTAAGGAAAATTGGTTCGACCAAATTTCCCAAATTTAAACAGAAGGGGTTATTTGAATGTCGAGAAAATAGTAGGAATTATGTATTTAATTAAAGACCTTTTATTAAATGCATGTATATGCTAATGTCTAAACAAATTCTATCTTATATATAGGTTGAACAATGAATCCAAACATAAACCTCCGTTCGATACTTGACACTAAATTGACAATGATCAATTTTGATGAATGGTTCAAAGTTCTTAGAAAGCAATATGAGAAAAGCCACATGGATTATGTTCTAGATAATCTTGAACCAGTCAATCATGATGCTAACGCTTCTATCTAAGAGAAAGAAGCATATTTTAAGCACAAGAGGGATGATTTCATTGTGTCACTTGTGATGCTTGAAACCATGAGCTTGAAGATTAAAAAGCAGCATGAAGGTATGGATTTAAAATCTATGTTAATTCATCTTAGAGGACTTCATGAGGGCATGAGAGTTGAATGGAATGAAATAATGAGATTCCCTTTTAACTCTAGGAGAGATGATGGGATCATGGCCACAATGTATAAAAAATACTTTCAGTATTCGAGAAGATTGGCATAGGTAAGAATCGAGAAAAATTCCAAGCATGACATACAGCTTATGATAGAAACCCTATCTGATAAATATTCACCTTTCGTGAAAGATTATCTTACTTTAAGAAAGACCGGTAAGAAATCTAAGATCATCATGAGACTTAGAAGTTTTGAAGAAGGCTTAAGGGCTAGAGGAACAAGTACCTTGGCAAGTAAAACTTGAGTCAAAGGTAAAGGTTTAAAACCCATCGGTAGGAAGGTAAAAAATATGGTTATTGAAAAGGGGAACCCAAAGGATTATGTTTCATGTGCAGAAGGCCCAGACACTGGAAACGTGATTGCAAAGCTTTGGTTTCTAAACAGGTGAAGAAGAGGCAAAGTGAGGCATTTACTTCAGGTATGTTCATGATAGAGAGTTTCTCTACAATTCCCTATGAGTCTACTTGGGTATTAGATACTGGTTGTGGTACTCATGTATGTACTTTTGTGTAGGGATTGCGGAATAATAGGAGGCTTGCAAAGAGGGAAATGGACCTAAGAGTTGGAAATGGAGCACGGGTTACTGTAATAGCTGTAGGGACATATAACCTTCGTTTGCCTAGTGGCCTTGTTTTAGTTTTGAACAATTGCTTTTATATTCCTACTATTACTAAGAATATTATTTCTATTGTGCGTTTAGCAACAAAAGGATTTGAAATTTTATTTTCTAATAATGAATGTCAAATTCAGCGTGATAATATACTTTGTGCTTATGGAATATCTGTGGATGGCATATAAGTGCTAAAATTAAAATTCTAAATATCAATATTGTTAAGAAATCGAGATTAGATAATGAGAAGTCCTCATACTTATGGCATTGTCATCCAGGCCACATAAATGAGACTCGATTAACTAAGCTATATAAATGTGGAGACTTAGGCCCAATGGAATGAGAATCTTATGGTGTGTGCGAACCTTGTTTAGAAGGGAAGATAACTAAGAGACCTTTCAAAGGAAAGGGTCAGCGTGCCACTAGAACTTTGGAAATAATACATTCTGATGTATGTGGTCCAATGAGTATTAAGACACGTGAGGGTTTTGTCTACTTCATAACCTTTATCAAAGATTACTATGGTTATTTGTACCTTATGAGGCACAAGTCTGAAAGTTTTTATACTTTTAAATAATTCAAAACTGAAGTAGAGAAACATCTTGGGAAAAGTATCAAGACCCTTCTATCTGATCAATGTAGTGAATATTTAAGCCAGGAGTTTCAGGATTATCTAAGGGATAATGGTATTTTATCCTAGTGGACACCTCCTTATAACCCCAACACAATGGAGTGTCAGAAAGGAAAAATCAAACCCTACTCGATATGGTTGGGTCCATGATGAGCCAAGCAAAACTCAACAAATACTTTTACGATTATGCACTTGAGAGTGCAGTTTATATTCTAAATAGAGTTCCCTCTAAATTAGTTGATCAAACTCCACACGAGTTATGGTATGGTAAGAAACCCTCTCTTTCTCACCTGAGAGTTTGGGGATATCCGGCATATGTAAAGAGGGTAAATTAAGATAAGCTGGGTGATAAGTCTGATAGATGTTTGTTTGTAGGTTACCCTAAGGAGAGTATAGGGTATATTTTTTATGATCCTAGGGAATAAAAAGTCCTTGTTTCGAGAAATTCTCAATTCTTTAAGAAGGAGCATATACTTGCAAAAGCTAGTGGGAGCATTCTTGGGTTAGTCACTCAAGAAGATCAAACAGACAGTCAATTGATTATACCTACACTTGTTAAACAAGATAGTGTAAGCATCAAACAGCCTATTATAACACCGACATTGCATAGGTCAGGTTGGGCTACAATCACTCCCGAGCAATACAAGTTTCTCATCACTAATGATAAACATCTCTTCCTTATGGAAGATGATGATCCTAGAACTTACAAGGAAGCAATCAGAATATGATAAATGGCTTTCAGCCATGAGATCTGAGATGGACTCCATATATGAAAATCAAGTTTGGAGCTTGATTTATGCTCCAAGTGGGATTAAGCCCATTAGATGCAAGTGGGTTTTCAAGAAGAAAATCGACATGGACGGTAACATAGTTACCTCTAAAGCAAGATTGGTTACAAAAGGATATAGTTAAAAAGAAGGTATTAACTATGATGAGACCTTTTCACGGTGGCCATGCTGAAGTCTCTCAGGATACTCCTTGCCATCGTCTCTCATTCCGATTACGAGATTTGGCAGATGGATGTGAAGACAGCATTCCTTAACGAGAATCTGGATAAGGATGTGTATATGGCACAACCTGAGGGTTTCGCATCCAAGGATAACTCTAAGGTATGTAAGTTGTAGAATTCAATTTATAGACTTAAGTAAGCCTCGAAGGAGTTGGAATATTAGGTTTGATGAGATAATACGAGAAATCGGTTTTGTATCGAAAGCTAGTGAGCCCTATGTATATAAAAAGACTAGTGGGAGTGTGATCATTTTCCTTGTATTATATGTCGATGACATGTTATTAATAGGAAATAATATTCCTTTTCTTTAGATAGCTAAGTCATGGTTGTCAAAGAAGTTCTTCATGAAAGACCTTAGAGAAGCAACTTTTGTACTTGGTATTAAGATTTACCGAGATAGATCCAAAAGGCTGCTAGGTCTTTCACAAAGTACATACATAGATAAGGTTTTGACTAGATTTAACCTTGAGAAGTTAAGAAAGGGTTATCTCCCAATGTCTCATGGGATTAACCTTCTTAAATCAGAGTGTCCGAGAACATAAGAGGAGAGGTTGCGCATGAATGGAATACACTATGCCTCAACGATTGGGTCCATCATGTATGCTATGGTATGCACTCGGCCTGATGTCTCACATGCATTGAGCATCACGAGAAGATTTCAATCTAACCCAGGTGAGAAGCACTAAATGGCCATTAAAACTATCCTCAAGTACTTAAGCAGTACTAAGGATATGTTTTTAGTGTATGGAGAAGGTGATCTCACTTTAGAGGGATACACAAGCATGAGTTTTCAGTATGACAGGGATGATTATAAGTCCTAGTCAGGTTATGTGTTTATGTAGGGGTAGTTATTTGGAAGAGTTTCAAACAGAGTA
>CATIWQ010475494.1:0-11302 GCA_949673415.1 Euphorbia schlechtendalii | reverse complement strand
ATCATGCTACTTCGTGATTAAACCAATTGATTGATAAATTTAGAAATCTATCTTTTATGCCCGTGATCGATTGTAATTAGCCGAAAGCATCCTTTATCGGAAGAGTTTTAAATCAATAGTTTTTACTCTTTCAAATTTCAGCTTTAATTCTTTTTTTTTTCCTCAAAGCAACCAACTCCTTTAAAACCCCCATTCTTTTATTTTTATTGTATTTTCTTAGTTGTCATCAAGTTAAATTGATTACATAGTCCCTGTGGAGACGATCCCGCTTGCCGCTACTGCAAATTTATTTGTTTAGAGTCAAAGGGTTTTATAAATTTTATTTTTGACGGTTTCGACACTCGTCAGTTACCTACCAATTTTTAAAAAGATGAAGAAAATTACAAGCAAATACTAGTTGGATACCAGTTACCTACAAGTTCTGCACATCTGGTAGGAATCTAGTATAATGCTAGTACTCAGTAGTAATTATTGCTATTTTAAGAAATTGTTAAAATACCATGTTCCTACCGGCTCTTTACCAATTAGAGGTGAAATGCAAAATATCAACTTAAGAAAATCTAAACAACATAAGTTAATAAAATTATGTCCAATGTAAGTTCTAAAGTGTTTATAAATGGTTTACTTGGCGAAATTTATGTTCATATGAATTCAATTCTAAACTCTAAATGGTGATGAAGGTTTCAGTTGTGAAAATGTTCAAAAACTAGGTTCCTACCAGATGTCTACCAGTTAGAACACTGCCTAGTTTTTTTTATAGAATTAATGACTGGAAATCAAAACATTACCAGATATATACCAGACAGATTGTTAAAACATTTCAATTTTGTGCTATGGTTTCAAAACAAGATAACTACTATACAGATACCAGATAGATACTAGATATTCACTTAAGACATATCAAATACCAGATCATTACCAGATACCAGATATAAAAAATAGTTGGATCAATCAAATTTAAAACCAAACAAATAAAAAAACAAACAATTACAGTTTGAAAAATGAAAAGAATGCCTCAAGTTTGGGTGCTTCAACTATTTCTTTTGAAGGATTCTCTTTTGAAGCACTTGAAGTAGACTTTATAGAAGGTTTTGCTACCTTCATGGCCTTCTTATGAACAATTAGTTTCTTGTTTTGAGAAGAAGCTCTTTTAGGTGCCATAACTATCAGAAACATGAATAAACATGAGAAAAAAAAATGAAGGATATGGTGAAAAATCGATTAGGAGAAGATTCAAAGGATTAAACAACAAACCGTAACACAAATAATAAAGAAAGAGTTGTTGAGAAGCAGTTAAAGCTTGAAATCGCATTGTAGAGAACCGAAATCTGAGAATTGCAAGAATGAACACTTTGAAGAGAAGCAGATGAGAAATTGCGAGAGCAAAGTTACACTTAAGGGAATGTGAAACGTTAAAGGATAAAACTCAAAGAACGTACAGAGGAGATAAGGAAGAAAGGAATGTACAAATATTAATTAAGGAAAAGTTTTGAACCATTTAAGTTATGGGTCAGAACTTGAGACGAAATAGATTTGGAAAAAGAGGTTATAATTGACAAATTCTCTTAATTTATTGTACGTAGTAATATCAATATTTTATTTCAAGCAACAATATATAAATGATATAAAAATTGGATATAACAATCAATGATCAAAATTATTGGGACCATCAACCACCAGCAAGCAACCCCAACTTATAAAAGAAGGTAAATCAACATTGGCCCAAATCGCAAACTATTTACATCTAATCTATGTTCTTCGCATTTTAATTACTTTTATAAATATGACAAAGTTTCCTAGATTATGCTACTTCCCTTTTTATTATTCAGGAATTTGCAATCTAATTCTCTCAGCTTTTAATTATTCTCTTTGGTTTCGTTCGATTGATATTGTTCATCACTTTGGTCATTGTATTGCAACATTTACAACATAGGTTTGTATTGATTATCACAAGCATATATTAATCTTATAAAATTACTTGTAATTTTTACGGTTGTGGTTATAAGTTCTAAAACATAAGCTATACTATTCTTAACTTGGGAATTAAACTAGTTTCAACATTATAAGAACTGATTTGGAAAAATAAGTTTTATACATTGACGGATATATTCATCCAAAATTACAAATACTTCTTGAGCATTTGCAGTTATGACATGAAAAATTAAGAAATAAATTTAAACCTTCTTTTGAAATCGATGGTCAGCTTCAGGTTTAACAGAAGTCAACTTAAGGATTCAACATAGCTCCATACTTAAAAAAATGCTCAAATTCTAGACACTTGTTTAGGATGGATGTGATACGCCATAAATAGCCTACAACAACAATAACAAAGTATTATAAAAAACGGTTAAAAAGTTGCCATAGAAGAATCGGTTACTCTTTTGGCAAAAAAAATGGTTGGTATTTTGCTCCTATAGAAAGTCCCTTTTGCAACACTTTATCCTATTTTACGCAACACTAATGTGCCTTCAATAATGCTTTTATAATTATATGTACCACTTTTTAGGGGTTGTAATAAACAATTTTGATAAGTGGAAAAGCACCAAGAAAATACAAGTATATTAGCTTTGAAATTGCTTGATTTGGAGTCATATTATGGAAATTATGATCTATTAATTTTGTTTTGTAAGTTGCTGTAAATACTAACTAGCAAGGTTGCTAAAGATTTCCAGATTTGGGAATGAAAATGGTGCTCAACAAGGCTAGTGGCTTGTCTTTCTATGGTTGGTCCATTGTTAAGGCACTACTTGGAGGGAAAACAAGTCTTTTGGAGGAAAATGTGGAAGAATGGCGTGTTGCCACTTGTGTTTTCTTGGTCACCAAGAGTGATCTAAAGGCCATTAATTTTTGTAATATTTTATTGTGAACAACTTGGACACTTGCTTAAGGTTTTTACACTATTATATATAAGCCTTTATTTTGGTTTGGAGAGCAGCCTAGGCTCTCATTTGTAAATCCTTTATGCTTCGGTTTTGTTTATTATTTAATCTATTCGTAGTTTCTACTTGTTTTTGCATCTAATTAATTTCATTATTTATTTGAACATGAGTAGCGAGTAGTTTCCAAGAAAGCTTGGTAGGCTCTATTGGCGGCTTATCTTGTGATGTAGAACCTACTTTGAACCAACATGCATCTTTAATTAGATTGATTATTATTGTTATAATTGTTTCATGGGTCTAGCTAGCCCGTGTTGGATAGGGGAGCTAGTAACCGAAAGGTGACTAGCAAACTTAGGCCTCTTAATAATCACCTAAGTTTACACACACCAAAATGATACTAAACTTTTACTAAAGGTTTCGGAATTTATTCCAGATACTTACTTGAACTAAATGGTTAAGGTCTAATCTGTAAGTGGATAACTCACAGTGTGAAATCTTAAAGTGCTAAGTGGCGGGATGGTATGCCGCGCTTAGTTACATGACAAGCAGGTAAAATACTTTAAATCTAGGGACCTAAACATGTTGGAATGGAGGGGAAACACCATGGACACCGCTTAATGGCCTAGTAAAGCTTGTGTCTTTATTATTGTTATTTTCATTACAACAATCTTTAATTCTTTTTCTCAATTATGTGGCAACCTTATTTCTGTCTCTTTTACTTTACAACAACCTTTATTTAATTTGTTTCTCTCATACTTTTTAATATATTGATAACCCTAACCTACAGAATAGTCTATAAAATAAATTGCTTTCCTTTTTTTCTCGTGGAAATGACACTTGGTCTTGCCCTGTACTACTAAACACGATCTAGTGCACTTGTTAGGTTCATTTGGGCAACAACAAGTTTTTGGTGCCGTTGTCGGGGCGCAACGTGTAAAGTTTTAATTTTGTGTATAATTTGATAGCGTTTAATTAGTTTGTTCAAGTTTGTGTAGGATATTTCTATTTCAGCAGTCTTTTGGTGTATGCATAAAGCTGGTTTGCCACTAAATCCTTAGATCCTGAAATTGAGAGAACCCCTCACAAACTTAGTAGTGCAGCTAAGGAGATGTAAAAAGCAAAGAAAGAATGGAATAAAACCACCAAACAAGGATAATGAACTTGAAGGAGTGGGTGAGGTAAACTTGCCCCCCGAGACAAAGACTCAAAGAGTACTCGAAACCATCAACCGAAGGACACTCATCTTGTAAAGTGATACCTAATGAAGGGGACAGCCTCTTTGAATCAAAGCATCGATGATACAAATGTTTCAAGTAGCCATCCAATTTGGAGGATAGCCAGGAGAGGTACCTAAAGCTCATATTCAAGAATTTGTGACAATGTGAAATACTATCCGCTCTAACCGTGGAGCCATTGGTAATGTCATTTGTTTGAAATTTTTCCCTTTTCTTTACGGGATAAAGTTAAAGTTGGCTGAAAAACCTTTAGCTTGGATCTATCACCTCTTGGAGTGATATGGCACAAACTTTCTTGACTAAATATTTTCTTCTAAGGCAATTAATAAAGTTGAGAAATGAAGTCACTCTTTTTTCTCAAGAATCTGATTAATCGCTTTTTGAAGTGTGGGAAAGGTACAAGGAACCTTCGAGAAAAGTTCCAAATCATAGGATACTAATGTGGATGCAAATCTAAATTTTTTTCAATAGTTTAAATAATGCATATAAAATCCAAATCTAATTTATGGCTAATGGAGATCTAGAGGAGCTTACTCCCAAGGAACTTTATGAGCTAATTGAACGATTAGTTAATACTAGCTATAAATGGCATTCGATAAGTGAAGAACGTAACAAATATGTTGAATCTGATGTTGTTTCTAAGCTTTTCAATAATGTGAACTTGATTTTAAGACAGCTTGCTAAGAAAAATATTTCAGCAATTTCTAATGTACAAATTTATGATTTCTGTGGTGGAAACCATAGGAATATTGAGTGCGATAATCCACTTGAGAAAGGGCATTACAATTTTGTTTGAAATAATCATTGGAATAATCCTTTTTCTAACACTTATAATCTACGTTGGCGTAACCTTTTCCAATAAAGCTTAAGGATCTAAGAAGTTTCTCTATTCCCGTTTCTATTAGAAAATTTATTATTGATAATACACTATGTGATTTTGGAGCTAGTATAAATTAAAACCTTACTACATTTACAAGCAACTAGGCTTAGAGGAAAAACAACCTAGTAAGGTGTTTATACAACTAGCCGATAGAACCATAAGGTATCATAGAGGGGTTGTTGAAGATGTTTTAGCAAAAGTTGGGAAATTAATATTGCCTATTGACTTTGTTGTGATGGATATGGAAGAAGATTTGCATGTGCCAATAATTTTAGGTAGATCTTTTCTTGCTACCAATCGTGCATTGATAAATTTAAATGATGGTAAACTTATTTGAAAATCCATGATGAAGTAGTTTTTAAAGTGAATGAAGCCATGAAGGATCTTACTTCTTTTGATGATCAATGTTATTTTGCAGCTGATTTGCAAATGGACTCTCTTGTTTTGCATGAACCTAAAAAGAGAAAGCTGTACAATCTTGATGAGGTTTCCACAGAGCAGATTACCGAAAAAACAAACAGTCCAACAACCTTTCGCAAATAGTTTGTTGAACCTTTGAACCACAATCCAAATTTATCTCCCAAAACATCATTTGATACCCTCTCATTTAGAGTATGCCTACCTTGACTCATCTCATAATCTTCCCATAATCAGTTCTTCAAAACATACCCAAAAAGAAAAAGACAAATTTCTTTTTATATTGAGATAAAACAAAGAGGATTTGGCATGGACAATTGTTGGCATATAGGGAATCAGTCTCTCTATTTATGTTTAGTGAATTCTTATGGAGGAAGATCACAAACTAATGGTGCAACCTCAATTAAGACTTAACCTGAATATGAAAGAGGTTGTTGAGTAGGAAGTTATCAAGCTACTAGATGTTGGGATAAGTTATCCCATCTTTGATAATGTTTGGAGCAGCCTGGTTCAGGTGGTACCAAGGAAAGGAGGAATGCTCATAGTGGAAAATGAGAAGAACGAACTTGTTCAAACAAGAGCAATGATTGGATGGCTAGTTTGCATTAATTATTGCAAACTCAATGATCCTATGAGGAAAGACCATTTCCCATTACCTTTTGTTGATAAAATGTTAGAGAGATTGGTCAACTATACTATCTATTATTTTCTTGATGGTTATTCGAGGTACAACTAGATTGCCATATGTCTACTAACCAAGAGAAAATTACTTTTACTTTCCCATATGGTGTCTACGCCTATAGAAGGATGTCATTTAGACTTCACAATAATATGATCAAGAAAATTGTAGAAATCATCATGGATGATTTCTTAGTGTATGGGGAAACTTTCTAGTCTTGCCTCAGCAACCTTAAAGCTATTATGGCAATCTAGTCTTGAACTGGGAAAAATGCCATTTTATGGTCAAGGAGGGCATTGTCCTTGGTCATAAGCTTTCAGAAAGAGGCATTAAAGTATACGAAGCCAGAGTGGAGATTATTGAAAAGCATGCTGAACCAACTTTCGTCAAGGAAGTAAGGAGTTTTCTTAGGAATGCAGGTTTCTATTGAAGGATTATCAAGGATTTTTCCAAAATATCCAAGCCTTTAACAACACTCCTCCATAAAGAAGTTGACTTCAATTTTGATGAAGTTTGTCGTAAAGCTTTCCATGAACTCAAAAATCAACTTATGAAAGCTTCTATCCTCATTGCTCCTAAATTGGATCAATTTTTTGAACTTATGTGTGATGGAAGTGATATTTGCATTGAAGCGATTCTTGGTCAAAGAATTGACAAAACATTTTCGGCTAATATATCATGAAAGCAAAACTCTGATTTAGACCTAGAAAAATTACATTGTGAATGAAATGAATTGCTTGCAGTTGTTTATGCATTTAATAAATTCATGTCTTATTTGGTTTTGTCAAAAGTTATTATTTTTACCAACCATGCAGCCATGAGATACTTGCTAGCAAAGAAACATATCAAACTAAGGCTCATTGGATGGTTGCTACTTCTTCAAGAATCTGATTTGGAGATTGAAGACAAGAAGGGCTCCAAAAACATTGCACCAAATCATTGATCCATAATTCTTAGAAACATTATGAAGTAGCCTGAGATTACTAAAATCTTTCTGGATGAGCAATTACTCATTGTAAGATTGCTTCCTTGGTTTGTTAATTATACTAACTACCTCGATGTTAATGTTAAGCCTATGCCTTTATGTTTTCATCAAAGATAAAATTCTTCGCTGAGATTAAGTATTATTTTCTTGAGGAACCGTTTCTTTTCAAGTTATGTGTAGATCAAATAATAAGGAGATGTGTTTCTGAAGAAGAAGTTCCATCAGTCTTGACCCTATGTCACAACAAGGATGTTGGAGGTCATTTTGGAGCAACCAAATAGCCTCCAAAATCCTTGAATGTGGTTTTTATTGGTCAACAATCTTTAAAAATTTCCATAGGTTTGTTTCATAATGTAATGAATGTCAAAGAATAAGTAACATTGCACCTAAGAATGCCATTCCTTCATACAATATTATGGTTTGCAAAATTTTTTATATTTGGGGCACTAAGTTATGGGACCATTTCCAAGGTATTATGGTAATAAATACATTCTTCTGACTATAGATTATGTGAGTAAAGTGGTAGAAGCCATTTCTAGTTCCACCAATGATGCTAGAGTTGTTGTTAAATATTTGGAAAAACATTTTACTAAGGCAATCATTAGTGATCAAGAGACTCATTTTCGTAATGAATAATTTGAGAGACGAATGAATAAATTTGGCAATAAGATTGATACACCATATCATCCACAAACCAATGGACAAGGTAAAATCTCAAATCAAGAAATTAAGCGAATTCTTGAAAAGATTGTTAGCAATTCTAGGAGTGATTGGGCAAGCTAGCTTGATAACTCTTTATGGGCTTATTAGACATCTTACAAGACTTCCATTTGAATGTCACCTTTTTAGAGTACTCTATGAAAAAGCTTTCCACCTACCTACAGAGTTAAAATTAATGCTTTATGGGCTCTAACATTTCTGAATTTTAATATAAATGTCATAGGTGAATAGAGAAGATTGTAGCTAAATAAATTGGAAGAATTCAAGCTATTTAGCTATGATAATTCCATGAGATACAAGGAGAAAGTGAAGAAATGACATGACAAAAGTATCTATGAGAAAAATTTGTAGCCATGACAGAAAGTGTTATTTTCAATTCAAGATTGCGATTGTTTCTTAGAAAGCTAAAATAACGATGGACTAGCGCTTACATTGTTAAAAGGGTATTTTTGCATGGGGCCATAGAAGTTGTGAACAATTATGGACAAAGATTCAAAGAAAATAGTGAATGTTTGAAACCATACTTTTTCAAAGAAATGGTCAAGGTTGCTACCGACAACCTCTATCATCATCTATCCTAAGCAACCTTGAGAAGATTAGTGACTGCTTCAAACACCAATTGAAGCATTTTAATGAGCCCAATCTCCTTTTTCTATACTTGTGAATAATTTTTAGTTTATATAAATATGTACGTTTATTTTTATTTAATTATTTTCTTTTGCTTTTTGTAGGTACACAAATCAACTAAGTATGTGTAAGCAACATGGAGATTGCAAGTTCAAGCTTTTGTTGGACATCATACTTAGCCTCTTTTTTCTATAAGTGGTTTTAATTTCTTTCTTATTATTTAATTTTGCTTTCTCCAAAATCAAGTTATCTTTTTAAATTATTTACTTCAATTTGATTATTTAATCTTGCTTTAATCCCTAAAGCTTACCCTTAGTTGCATTTTTTGGCTTAAGTATCTTCTAGAGAGGAGGGGGTGAAATCTTTTATAATTTTATTTTTGAAAAGTAAAAATTTGAATGAGGTAAATAATTTTCTTTTCAGATAACAAGCATAACATGTATCATTATTCTAAGAATTTTTTGGGTAAGTCATGTATGGTAATGATTACAAAATGTAATATGGGAGCTTTGGTAAGAGTAAAGTTATTGAGTAGTTTATCATCCACTTGCATGTAATAATTACCCACTTTCCTTTTTCCTTTCCTTTCTATTTCTTTTTGCTTTCCTTTCAATTAAGTAATTAACCTTTCATGCAAGACACATTCACTTGCATTGTATTTTATATTCTACTTTTTATAGCAATTAGTGTAAATTAAGTCCCAATTTCCTTTAATTTTTAAATTTATAGTAATTAGGCATAATTAACTACTAATGGTTAATTAAGACAGTAATTGAACATGTAAACTTGTAAGGAGGAATTTCAAAACTTAAAATTAACTCTAAAAGATCTCTTAAGCATGTCATGATTGATATAACCAAAGTTGAAACGTTCTGTAGATGCTTATAGGTTTATAAAACTTATTAAAAGGAAACCTAGCATCTAAGTTAAAAGCATTATAGTTGATGTGTGCCTTCCTTTGGTATGGTGTTCCCTTAGAATAATTGGAAAGCACTTTGTTAGCACTAGCCTCATAATTAGGATAGCCTCTACGATTGATCCACACAGATCTTCACCGACCAAAACCTCCAGTTGAGGAAGAACTCATTGGTAGATAGCAGGTGCTAGACAACTCAAAGACCAACCTGAAAATATAACATAAAAGGCTCCCTTTAAAATATGAATGAGCCTTCATAAGAATTCTTGCGATAATGGAAAAACTCATGGAGGATCTTGCAAAAAGCTTGAGAGAAAAGATGTCAAAAGTTAGAAGGAAGGTTGAACTGAAGTGATTTGAATGGAAGGGGGTGGGCCACAATTTATAGTGGGAGGGGAGCAAAAAGCTCCCCTTAAAGGGTTTCTTTGTAGAGCTCCAACTCCGAGCGGGTCAACCCGCACGCACAGCCCACATATGCGAGCTATGCAGCTGCCACAAGGCAATCCCTATTAGGCTAGCCTTTTCTTGCAAGCCTAGCTAGGGGGATATAAAGCTGGGCCTGCGGAACAGGCCCACACAAGCACTAGCAGGCCTATTGCCTGCCAGCATGCGCTGATCTTGTGTTAGCGCATGCTAGTGGCCTACGAGCCTAATTACTCGTACGATAGCCGCGTAGGCCCAACCCCCGAACATCCCTTGTTCGTGGGGCCCACTCGTAATGGGAAAAATTTCCCTTGCTAGCCCCTATGCAATTTCTCTAAAACCCCTCCTTAAACTTTTAATTATCATTGGATCTAACAAATTAATAACTCATCCAACAATTTTGAATTTCCTTAATATTCTCGGTATAGACCTAGTCTACAAATTCTTTACTTAGTCCGGTAAAGACCCAAAGTGTGTGACCTTATAGGATCTTGAAGTATAGAGCCACTAGAGGTTAATCTAAACTTGGCTTCCAATCCGGGAACCTTTAGGCTGATTGTTCCAAACCGATATGGAACTCGATGACTCTAAATAATCAAATGGGATTTCTAGCAAAGGCATATGATACCCTGATACTCAGAACATCACGTGCTTGTGACTTGATCCAGTTCTGCAATAGGAAGAAATACAATACACTCCTTCCATAAGTTTAAGTACTATCTAGTTTATTGAGCTCGGATTAAGTGTTAGCTCATGTAATAATTAACCATAGCTATCTTGAAATTAGACTTGTTCACAAAGCACACCACTCACCATAATGTATCAAGTTTAATTAGAAACTCGTTCTATCAATCTTATACTCTGCTAAGAGGTTTACGAGTATAAGAGGCCTTAAGGTACAACTTCCATATATCACTATATAAGGATCGATGGATCCCATACTAGTCAGCTTACCAACGAGTGGTCATTACTATACCTGTAATGACCAGTATCTTTAGGATCACCTAGGTATGAATAAGTAAGACCCAAATTATAGTAACTCCCACACAAGGTAAGTAGTATCTCATGTCTGAGGATACTTGTACTGCTACTGCAATAAGACATGACACTAACACATGGATATAGTTATTTGAGTGTTTGTCTTATAGCGGTCTCCAATGTATGACTCGAATACATTCATGTGTTAACTCAAGGTACCACCTTTAGCTTTTGAGATCGCCTTCTTGGATCCAATCTAAGGAGTAAGCCTACATATGCTACTCTGTCCGCTTCATTGATGTCTAGTCTCAATGACACTATGACTAGGAATATTTAGATTATACATAGTAACACGTGTGTACAGTTCTCACACCACATAGCTCCCACACCACATAGATCCCACTATGTCATCGCACTTTCATGCTATGAAGTAGTCATGGACTTTGTCTTATCAATGCGCATATACATATTTAATATTATACATATATGATACCAGCTAGATACATAAATAAATAGAAAGCATTGATAAGCAACAAAGATGTCATAATTATTATTAATAATAA
>CATIWQ010475471.1:0-12797 GCA_949673415.1 Euphorbia schlechtendalii | reverse complement strand
CACATCAATTTGTTGTGTTGTATCTTAAGAAGTTTACTTCATTTTATTATTTGCTATATAATGTAATTGTGTTATGGGATGATATTGTTTTGAGAAATGGAATAGATTGGAGTTTTGAGAAATGTATGTGCACTTTTATGTATGTACAGGTCTGGCCCAAGAAATGTTGTAAAACAATTAAAACTGAATTATTTAAAAAAAAACTATTGCGGACGGTTCTTTTGAAACAACCGTCCGATATAGTCTTCTAAATAGACTATTGCGGACAGTTGTTTCAAAAGAACCATCCGCAATAGACTATTGCGGACGGTTCTTTCTATGGAACCATCCGCAATAGTCTTCTGAAATCAGACTACAGACTTTTGCGGACGGTTATCAATGTGAACCGTCCGCAATACCTCCTATTCCGGACGGTTCGAAACCGTCCGCATTATTGCTTAACCAATCGCGTCGCGACTTGTGCGGACGGTTCAAAACAGTCCAGAAAAGTCCAAAATAACCATCCCTAAAAGCTTGTTCTGCACTAGTGAATCCCCCTAGGGAGGACTTAGTACATGTGCTTTGCCAACAAGTGCGTTGGGGATTTCGGTTCCCCCTGGATGCTGGTGTGGTGGCTGTGCTACACGAATTTGGCCTGTGCCCTGGGCAATTGCATCCCAACGCCTGGATCGTCTTGGCTGTCCTAGCGCGAATGTGCCACGACCTGGGCTTTATCCTCTTGGGGTGTGTGTTCCAGCTTTTCTTCAAGCCTCGCACAATGCACGCAAGAGCTTTCGTGTTTTGGGGGAGCACGAGAGAGACCACACCGAAATCAATGGAGAAACAATCCCATGTAAGGGATTTTAAAGACAAGTGGTTTTGGATATTCCTGTCTCCTGACCAAGTAGAGAGGGATGCACCGAATCCGTTGAGGGATGGGAAGCTCCCTTTCCATACCCGTTGGAACCGCAACCCTGAGGATCCCTATAATTGGCTACAAGCCTAGGATTTAAGCCTATCGCAATGCCGAGAGGTAGAAATTATTCATCAAATTCAGCCTGGCATCCATTGGCGTGTGGCGGAGTATTTGCTTGGGCAACCCAATGGCCTCTTTTGCTGGATGGATCAAGGGGCCATCACTTATACCGATTTAACTACTAAGGGTGCTGAGATTTCGAAAAACTAATCATTGCTTTTCTTTTTATTTATAGGAATGGTTCGTACTAAATGGAAAACTAAAACACATACAGTGGTAGCAGCGAGGATGCAAGCGACCGAGGTTGGCTCACCGGTAGAGGGGGGGCTGAGGTTGCAATTGTTGGTGCTACGTCTGCAACGGCGGTAGAGGTGTCGCCGAAAATGGAGATTGCTACTGGAGGCTGGGCTTAGCAGCTTCTTGAGTAGGGGATTTTAGAGCCT
Organism: Euphorbia schlechtendalii; assembly: GCA_949673415.1. NCBI lineage: Eukaryota > Viridiplantae > Streptophyta > Magnoliopsida > Malpighiales > Euphorbiaceae > Euphorbia > Euphorbia schlechtendalii. Next base: position 11,399 of record CATIWQ010475471.1, on the reverse strand, counting down.
CTTGCTATTTGACAGGAGGCCGTCCGGGTGAATGAGGAAGTGGTGGTCATAGAGACCACTCCGCCTAGAGCCGTGGCTACTGCGGCCAGCCCCAGGGAGCCTCCTCCCAGGGGGAAAACTCCTACCACCTCCACGAAGGGTGTGAAGATTCGGGAGAGGGGAAAAAAGCGTCCTTGTAATGATGGTGAAGTTGGAGGAAAGTCCTCCAAGGGGAAAGCTCAGCTAACGGAGGAGGAGCATGTCTAATGGGCTAAATATGATCCTCCACTGGTACATTTGATGACTAAGATTCACCCTTCTTTTAGTTTGTCTGCTTGCGTTATCTGCTGAATTTTTCCCGGTTTCTTTGTAGTTGTGGCGGAAGGTGTTCGCCACTTTTCCACTGATAAGTTTAATAACTAATGGTTCCAAGAACTTGTTCGTGAGACTTGGCTACACACATTTCGTAAGGCTTATCCTCAAATAATTGTGCCAAAAACTTGTTCATGAAAAATGTAGGTGTTGTCAATACCTCTTATCAAATAGAAAAATGATGATAACTGCAAGTATACAGTTGCAATGTAGTTTTAAAAGATATAGAACCCACAGGGAAGGAACCAGGTCTAAGGAACAACAAGGAAAGACAAAATAAAAGAAAATAAAATAGATTTGAGATTTTTGGATAGGAAGATTAGAATGAAAAGTTGAGTAAATATAGATGTGGAAGATTAGAGAATCTAAATATATAGAATCTTCACTACGAACAAGTATAGCAGAGAAAACGTGCAAGTTCAACAAAGATATTATGACTCACTAAACTAATCTAACAGACTCGGTTCAAAACACTTAGATGTTCAATGATGAAATAATTTTTCTAAGCCTAGCACAAACGAAATAAGACAATTATAAAAAGCTGGAAAACATCAATACTATGCTTAGTATAGGTCGCTCTCACATAGCCACATTTAGCATGTTACCATTCCAAAAATGTTGGCTCACTTAATAGCGTTATATCAGAGATCCAGTGATTATACATGATATTGTTAAACTCGAAACTACTCTTAAAATTAACTCCAATGCATATAACTTGATTAACATAAAAGACTTAGCATGAAATATGCATTATGACACATAGACATATCATAAACTTCAAAATAGAAAGTATAAGAAGAAAGCAAAGCAAAGTTGTAAGGTATGCAAGTGAAAGCTAAAGTTGATAAAACCGTATCCACTCTTTAATGGGAGTCGTCAATTCCCGCAATTCCTACTTCTGCTTTGAATTCGGTCTCGGCCCGTACAGAATCTCAACTACGATGCTATTCTTTGCAAATATTAAACAAACGAATATTGAAGAACGAAAACTTTTATTGATAAGTTATTTGCAAGTAAACTTATACAACAATCGCTCGAGAATATAGAGAAATCTAGTGATCGAAACAAGGATTCGAATCACTTAAACATTTTCTCGCTAACACTTAAGAACGTAGCAAATCTATCTACACACACACACACTGTATGTGACTCTTTATTTAAACTCTAATGCTGCACACATCCAATGCTATGAAATTGTGATAGAATGGAGCCCTATTTATAGAGTTCGAAGGGTTGCGTCTATCCAAACAAAGGGTTGTGTCCATTGGTGAAAGACTTCATCTCTTCATCATGATTGGTTGAGAAGTTTTGATATAATCCATAATGGATAAGCACCTTTTCATGATTGGTTGACTCCTGATAGGCGTCTATTCTTTGGTAGTTGATGGCAGTTGATGGCGATTAATCATGCTTATCTAGCGATTGTTGGTTAAGAAGATAATACCAGAATACTTTCTAAGTCACGAATGCGATACACATGTCACGACCTTGAATCTTTGATTGGCGGACTTCTATTTCTGAAGTAAACAAGTCATGACCGCGAATGATTATCATGATTATAAATTGAGTTTTACCCAAAAATCTTCTTGTAATTTCACCGATCTTCGACAGCTTCGATCCAAAGCCAAATTTTTAAGTTCCATGCATCTTTTTGCACCTTTTTCACTCTTTTTTCATAGAATTCCACTTAAGATCATTTTACTCCCAAGATTTACCTAGTATCTACATTTGCATAAAAAACAACTACGTACCACGTGAAATCTTTTATATGAAGTATAAAAATAACTAAAACTATAGTGTTTAATGTGTGAAATTGATGTGATAATAAGTGCAATTATACACTTATCAGTCACCATTTTTCTGTTTGTTAAGTGGTATTGACAGCACCTGTTCGTATTTTAAACTTCTTAACTTGTCAATAGAAGAGTGGGGAATAAGGTTTTTGGCTTCATTACAAAATATAAGCCCTCAGAATAAGTAGAGTCAAAACCTTTCGATCAGTGGGGATAGACACTTTAGGTGAGATTCATCCATCCTCAATAAATGGACATAGATTCATAGTAGTTGCGGTTGACTACTTCTCAAAATGGGTAGAAGCCGAATCATTCACTAATGTTATTGATCGTAAGTTTTGACTATACTCATTCCGAAAGGCTTATCCTTGACAACGGTGCCAAAAACTTGTTCCCCACTTTTCTACCGACAAGATAAAAAGTTCAAAATCCGAATAGGTGTTGTCAATACCACTTATCAAATAGAAAAATGGTGATCACTACAAGTATACAATTTCGATGTAGTTTTAAAAGATATCGATCCCACAAGGAAGGAATTCGGTTCTAAAGACCAACTAGAGTTACTGGGTAAATTAAAATAGTGAATTTTTATCGGAGGGATTTGGATGATAAATGGATGAATGAATAGATGTATGAACAGACTAGAAAAGATATAAAATATAAAGTTATTCCCTAAGAACAATTTTAGCATAAAAAAACATCATCGAGAGTATTTCGTACACTAGATAACTTCAACAAATACTGTTCTAGACGCCCTAATATTCAACAATTCACCGCAAAGCAACATATGAGATGACATTTCTTAGTCTAGGGTAAACGAATTATGACACTTATAAGAACCTGGATAACTATATTACTATGGTTAGTACGGGTCTCTCTCACATAGCCATATTTAGCAAGTTACCATTCCAAAAATATTGGCTCATTAAACAACGTTATAATCACAGATCCAGTGATTATACACAACCTTGTTAACCCCGAAATCACTCTTAAAGTTAACTTGAAAGCATATAACTTGATTAATACAAATGACGCAAAAGGAATTACTCGTTATGACATATAGACATATCATAAACTTCGAAATAGAAAGTATAACCAGAAAACAAAGTAAAGATTTAAGGTATGCAAGTGAAAGCTAAAGTTGATCAAACCGTATCCACTCTTTAATAGGAGTTGTCAATTACCGCAATTCCTGCATCTACTTTGAATCCGATCTCGACTCATACGGAACCTCCGCTAGGATGCTATTCTTTGTGAATCTTAAATAAACGAATGTTGAAGAACGAAAACTTTTATTGCTATGTGCTTTGCAATTATACTCATATAACAAACTCTCGTATTTGTGTAGAAATATAGTGATTGAAATAGGAATCGAATCACTTAAACATTTCTCTCGCTAAGACTTTGAACTAGCGAAATCTATATAATTTCTATTTTCTATCTATAAATACTCATCTAACATGTATCACACTATCAATCCAAATTTCTGCCTTGTGAAAATGGTTGAAGTTGAACCCTATTTATAGAGTACGAAGGGTTGCGTCTATCCAAAAAAGAGTCGTGTCCATTGGCGAAGAGGTGCATCACTTAATTTTGATTGGATGTAAAGATTCATCCTCATCCACAATGGAAAGTAACCTTTTCATGATTGGTTGACTTCCAAAGGGTGTCTTTTCTGTTGTTAGTTGATGGCGGTTGATGGTGGTTGATCTTTGTTATTTGGCGGTTGGTAGTTAACAAGATATAACCATTAACCGTTACAAGTCGCAACCGTGAATCACATATCACGATTGTAAACATTGGTTGGCAGTTTTCTATTTATGAAGAGTGACAAGTCACGACCGCGAATAGATGTCATGATCGTGAAATGTTGTTTCTTCATGATTCTTCTTTGTAACTTTGCCGATCTTTAACAACTTCGATCCTAAGCCAAATCATTGTGTTCCCCGCATCTTTTTACAACTTTTCCACTCTTTTCCCATAGAATTCAACTTTTGTTCATTAAACTCCCAAGATTTACTTAGTTTCTGCATTTGCATAAAAAACAACTACATACCATGTGGAATCTTTTATATGAAGTATAAAATGAAACAAAACCATATCGTTTTATGATTGAAAATGTCATGATAAAAAGTGTAATTATACACTAATGTTACCGCCAATAAAAAACCATCTCTCATCATGTAATCTCTAATAATGGAATGAAATTTCATGGGGAGACCTAACAACTCTTGGAACGTTATCAAATTGAGCATCGCCATATAGAACTCAAGTTAATGAGGTAGTCGAAGTAGCCAATAAGTCTGTTAAGAAGATTCTATCTAAAATGGTGGTAACTTATCATGATTGGGTAGAAAAACTACCATCCTCCTTATGGGGCTATCGAACAAGTGCAAAGATGCCAATATGACACACACCTTACTCTTTGGTTTATAGAATGGAACTAGTACTACCTCTGGAAACTAAAGTCAGATCGCTAAGAGTTGCTTTGGAGGATTGACTGTGCAAATCGAATGGGTAAAAGCAAGATATGAACAATTGAAGCTTGTGGATAAATAGAGACTTGAAGCTCTATCCATCTTCAAATGTATCAGCAAAGCATGGGGCATGCATATAACAACACATCAAGCACCAGAAGTTAACCTTGAAGGTAGAAGACTTATTTTGAAATAGTTGAAACCATCGAACACTGGTGCTAGGGGGAAGGTCCATCCTAATTAGGAAGTATTATTCTTCATTAAGTGACTATTGAACAAAGGAGCCTTGAGAACATAAACCTCAACGGAAATGAGTTTGTGAACCTGTGAACCAGGACAAGCTAAAGTGCTATCACATATAAATTGAAAGAATTAAATGAGAAAAGGAGCACATGAAAAACATATATCCAAATCACTCATCAGATTGATAATCTCTTCATTAATACTGGGTAAAAATTTGCGTATATTTGCGCTCAATGAATTGAAAACCTGAAAGGGAGATCCATGTAGAAGTTAGAGAAAGGAGTGAAAATATGTCAGAGTTGAATAGAAAACCTATATAGGATAGTCGATAATGGTTGTTACTCATTGGAAATCTTTATTAAACAATTGAAGTCAAGTTGCATTTCATCAATAAAAGTGTTGCTAATGTTATATCTATTTCTCATGCTTTATGTGCTTGCATTAAATGTTATAAATTAGATTATTTCAATATGAAAATTGGATAAATGTAGTGTCATTGTAATGTTGTTGTTCAAATAAAATGAGAAAAATTTAAATCCTTGTCAATGATTAATACTCCAAGAAAGCATGTCAAATGAATGGCCTATGCGAGATCATCCTCCAAGAAATTTTATGGCATGCTCCGTGTCGACCATGTGATTGTCACCCAATAATACACCTCTTAGGTAGGCAAGGCCCTCATAGTAGAAAGCAATTATAAATATGGAGCCTCTAAAGCCACAGGTGCCACCACAGCATAATCCAACAATACAAAGGAGTTTTTATGCATCCATCGCTCCTCTAATAAAATTAGAGAGTCTATGGCTTACTTGGAATGAGGAATGCACTGAAACCCCCCATACTGCTTACGTAGTTGAGATGGAGAGTAGAAGAGTAACCAGAGAAGGCCAAGTTGGATGATCATGAGATTTACCAATACACTATGATAACACAACATCTAGACGAAATCTCTCAAACTTTGTGAGATGAAGGGTATGGTCGACTCCAAGCTTGAACAAGTCTATATAAGAACTAAAGATGAACTATGGGATATCTATCAGCATCCATCTAGGTCAAGGAATCCCAAGAATAGTGGAGAATTTCTCATACAATGAGCATATCTCCAAGGTGGCAAAGCGAAACACATCATCAAGTGAATCCCAAAATGATGCGCATGTTTAAAGAAATGCGGTGTTCACTGGATGACACACATAGAAGTGTAAGTTCTCTATCCCAAAGTGGCTCAATTTTTCCCAATCATCATTGCCAAAAGAGGTTGTAATATTGCTAAGCACCTGGTTGTGGTTAGCCATCACGATAAGTAAGTGAAAAGAATGTTTCAGAACATGAGCCTTACTGACAGCAAGGGGCCCTCTCCTTCCTTTAAATAAAGCATCACTACCAAAATAGGAGCCATGCAATTAGTAAGGAGGGTCGAAGCTCTCAAACAGGGACTCATCAAATTTTGTAGCAATACCTATATATACTTAAAGGTGAAAGGAAAACTACGGCTCCCTTGGTCCTAGGGTTCTTCATTCGTCATTTAAGAAATGAATATGTCAAGAACAAACACAAGATCAAAGGATTTTCATCTAAATATTACCAAGAACATGCAGAAACATCACAAATTGGGTATTGAAATTATGCATTCATCAAAGCATCAAAGGTTCTACATTTAATTGTACAAATAGAAACAAGAAATCCAACATGTACTGACCATTAAGACCATTTACTATTCGAATATGAAAAAAGAATGGTTCATACACAAAAACTAATCAGCCAAACAATGCCCAATCAAAAATCATAATATAAGCTAGTTGGAGAGCCAGACTCCGTGCCGGAAGATGTGCCATCATCATCATCCTCACCATCATCATAAGACTCCTCTCGTGATCCAATAGTAGATGGAGAATACCTCAGGCTCTTGATGGCCTTTCTTTGACTTAAAATGCATACAATGCATACCTTACCAACCTTAGCACTGCACCATCATGGGGCAAGCACACCATGGAAGCTTGAAGAGGATGCATACTCAGGCCTCCACACCTCAACTTCCTCACCTCCTCCTCCAATCTGGCCACATCATCGCTCAAAGTACATGCCTCATTCTAGGCAATCTAACACGCCAAATGTGAGTCATCTCTCTCACGCTTGGCAATGCGACAAGCACATGTCTTCTCCCAGAGCTTCTCCCTTAACACATCACTAGACTCCAAGCACAACTTAAAGAATGCCTCTAGTGAAGAGAATACCAGGAATTCGAACACATTTATATATCATGATCACATGCATATTTATTTCTATCATCATATATTGCCATGCACCACATGCACAATATAGTAGAAAAATTGAATGTCTTGTAGGCCAAATCACCATGCACTTAGCATCATGGGCTACAAGAAGATCCTGAGTTGCAAAGAGAGGCCTAGCAAAATGCTCAACCTCCCTCAAAGTAACCTTTTATAAGTAATGTCAACAACACTAGCTTACATGGGCGTTAAACCACAAATTCAAATCACTCACATGGGTCAATTTTGATGGACTGAAATGGATGTGAAGTCCGTTATCCTCGAGTCTACGAAGACTCCTCTCCTCGAGCTTGAACAATAAGTTAAAAGATGTCCTTGCATCAGTGCACAAGATGCCTTCCTTGAACCTCACCGTGGCGCTACTAGTCCACTCCATAGCCATAATAACATGAGCCTTCTTGCTCGCACTCACGGTAGTATTCTTCTTCATCTTCAAGGGTGGTCCCTGCAGGGATGCAACAAGTACATAAGGGTTAGTCAACAAAAATAATGTTTCATGAAAAATGACAGAAGAGGTACATACTTGTGAAGGATCACATCCAAAACCATGCTACAACACCCACTTAGAGAAATCCAACCTCTAGTACCCCACGTAACTCGCTAAGTCGATGCACCAACTCCATTGTTGGTTAAACAAGACAGTAATTGAATATGCATAAGTTACATGTTAGAAATTCAAAAACATGAAATTAACTTAAGGATCTCCTAAGCATGCCATGATTGAAATAATCAAAGTTAAAACGTTCCATAGATACTTTTAGGTTTATAAAAGATATAAAAGAAACCTAGCATCTAAAGATTAAAGCATTACTAGTTGATGCATGTTTTATCTCTCTTTTGGTAGCAACATTCCCTTTCAGCAATTCCGACAGCACAAGCTTCCAAATTAGGAGAGCCTCTGTAACTTGATCCACACGGATTTTCACCGACCAAAACCTCAGAGAGGTAGAACCCATTGATTGACAACAACCGCTCAACCACTTGTAAATCAACCAAAAAACAAAACTCGAAAGCTCACTTACAGCCTTCTAAAAGAACTCTTCAATTTGTTCGGAGAAACTCATGGAGGATTTAGCATAACAAAACAAGAGGAGAGTAGAAATCAGAGAGATAACAAGCTCAAAGCTTTTTAGTGTCTATTAATGATGAGAGATATGAATGCCTATTTATAGGGAAAAATGGGAGAGTGTTAGACTCACCCTCTAACTCTACATGGGATGGGATAAAGCCCATCCCATGTATAGCGAGGCAATCACGCGGGTTAGGGTGACTCGGTGGTTAACCTACGCACCTCAGGAGGGAAGCCCTTATAGGCTTTCCTCATATGTCGCAAGCCCAAGCTCGTGGCTCAAGTAAGCGCTGCCATGTGCAATGCTTGCATTCCACTAACACGCATGCTTGCCCTGCGCACCAGCTACTGGTGAGCTTTTCAGCTCGCAGGGAAACCACTTAAGCCCCACCTTAAACAACCCATGTTCTTTTCGGGGCCTAATTGCAAAAGGAAAATTTCCTTGCTCACTTTGACTATTTTTCCCTATCTTTTTATTATTCCTTTGAATTATTAATTCTGTTAAACTATTTAATAATTCTTCTCACTAATTTCACAATCTGTATTTTCGGTACAGACCTAGACCATAGGTTCTTTACATGGTTTGATAAAGACCCAAAGTGTGTGACCTCATAGGATCCCAAAGTATAGAGCTGCTAGAGGTTAACCTAAACTTGGCTACCTGTCCGGGAACCTTTAGGCTCAATTTTCCAGAACATGATGGAGCCCAATAGCTCTAGACAATCAAATGGGCTTTCTGGCAAAGGTATATGTTCCCTCGATACTTGAAACATTACGTGCCTGTGACTTGATCCAGTTCTGCAGTAGTAACCAATACAATACGCTCCTTCCATCAAGTTACGTACCATCCAGTTTATTAAGCTCAGATTAAGTTTTAGCTCATGTAATAGCCATAGCTATCCTAGAATTAGACTTATTCATGAAGAACACCACTTAGAAGTTTTGTATCTTGATCGATTAGAAACCCCATTCCATCAATCGTATACTTTGATCAAAGGTAAATGGGCGTGTTACTTTAATAAGGGGCCCTAAGGTACATCTCCATTATATTACTATATCAGGAGCGATGGATACCATCTTGACTACTCAGCTTACCAACATGTGATCATCACTATACTTGTAATCATCCATATCATCCTAATTACCAGGGTATGAGTAAGTATGACCTAAAAGTATAACAACTCCTACATAAGGTAACTGGTATCTCAAGTTTGAGGATACTTGTACTGCTACTGCAATAATACATGACACCAACACATGGACAAAGTTATTTTCGAGTGTCCTTCTTATGGTGCTCTCCAATGTATTACCCGAATACATTCATGTGTTAACTCAAGGTACCACCTTCAACTCGTGAGATCAGTTGCTTGGAACTAATCCAAGGAGTAAGCTTACACATGCTAGTCTATCTGCTCCATTGATGTCCAGTCTCAATGAAACTATGTCTAAGGATATTTAGACTATTCATAGTAACACATATGTGCAGTTCTCACTCCACATAGCTCCCATTATGTCCTTGCACTGTTACACTATGAATTAGCCATGGACTCTATTTCATCAATGCACGTATACATTGTTAAACATTTATGATACTAGTGAGATACAATAAATAGAAAGTACTAATAAGTAACAAAGATTCCTTTGATTATCATTACTAATTCGAAATTGTTTGTACATTATAACTAATAAAGACATATCACCCTAATTGCCCCTAGGGCGTTGATAAGTGTATAATTACACTTATTATCACATTAATTTTATAGATTAAACACTATAGTTTTAGTCATTTTTATACTTCATATAAAAGATTTCATGTGGTATGTAGATGTTTTTTATGCAAATGCAGATACTAGGTAAATCTTGTGAGTAAAATGATCTAAAGTGGAATTCTATGAAAAAAGAGTGAAAAAGGTGCAAAAAGGTGCATGGAACTTAAATATTTGGCTTAGGATCAAAGCTGTCAAAGATCGGTGAGGTTGCAAGAAGAATTATGAGTAAAACTAAATTCACGGTCGTAACAATCATTCACGGTCGTGAACTTCTTTACTTCAGAAATAGAAGTATGCCAATTAAAGATTCACGGTCGCGACTTGGATGATTTTCTGGTATTATCTTCTTAAATACCAACCGCTAGATAAGCATTATCAACCGCCATCAAATAGACACCTATCAGAAGTCAACCAATCATGAAAAGGTGCCTATCCATTGTGGATTATATCAAAGCCTCTCAACCAATCACAATGAAGATATGCAATCTTTCACCAATGGACACAACCCTTCGTTTGGATAGACGCAACCCTTCAAACTCTATAAATAGGGTTCCAATCCTCAAAAATTTTGTGCATTGAAAAGTGTTGCATTCAAGGAAGTGCACTGCGTAAAGTGAAAGAGAAATATAGTGTGTGTAGATAGATTTGCTATGTTCTTAAGTGTTAGTGAGAAAATGTTTAAATGATTCGAATCCTTGTTTCGATCACTAGATTTCTCTATATTCTTGAGCAATTGTTGTAAAGCAAACATAAGAATTGTGGGAATTGATGACTCCCATTAAAGAGTGGATAAGGTTTGATCAACTTTAGCTTTCACTTACATACCTTACAACTTTTCTTTGCTTTCTAATTATACTTTCTATTTCAAAGTTTATGATATGTCTATGTGTCATAATGCGTATTTCGTGCTAAGTCATTTATATTAATCAATTTATATGCGTTGGAGTTAATTTTAAGAGTAGTTTCAGGGTTAACAATATCATGTATAATCACTAGATATGCCATATAACGCTATTTAGTAAGCCAACATTTTTGGAATGGTAACTTGCTAAATGTGGTTATGTGAGAGCGACCCGTACTAAGCATAGTATTGATGTTGTCCAGGTTTATATAATTGTCTAATTTCGTTTGCGCTAGATTTAGAAAAGTTATTTCATGTGTTGCTCTATGGCGAATCATTGAACATCTCAGTGTTTTTGAACCAAGTTTGTTAGAGTAGTTTAGTGAATCGTAACATCATTGTTGAACTTGCATGTTTTCTCTACTATACTTGTTCGTAGTGAAAATCTTTATATTTAGATTCTCTAATCTTCGACATCTATATTTACTCAACTTTTCATTCTAATCTTCCTATCCAAAAATCTCAAATCTATTTTTATTTTCTTTACTTTGTTTTTCCCTTGTTGATC
>CATIWQ010475435.1:0-10487 GCA_949673415.1 Euphorbia schlechtendalii | reverse complement strand
TTTTTATCTCTTTGGTAGTATTATTCACATCTACAACTAAGTCTTTAGTGGTCTCTGTGTTGTCGTAAATCATTTCTAGTCTTTCCAAAATCAAATCTTCTTTAGTCTTTCCTTTATCACTTATTACCCCTGCATATGACGTATTATTCTTGCAGTGTTCTAATTTGGATTCTAAATCTTGTATTTTCTTTCTCATAAGATTTTCTTCTTGTTCTTTCTCAATTAATTCTCCGTGAAATTCATATATTTTTTTCTTCATGTTTGTCATTTCTTGTGGTATATCTTCTGGTATTTCCACTTGCATTGTTAGTATATCTTCCGTATTTATAGCTTCCTTAGTTATCTTAGGGCTAGTATTAAAAGTATTCAGGTATTTCTTAGCCTCAGTATATGCTTCTTTTATTCACAAGTATTTTTTATATTTTGGATCTCTATGCTTGGTAACTTGTATAACTTGCTCCCAAGTCTTATAGATCCCTGGTTGAGGACCATTATATACTACATAAGCAATGTTATTAGTATTTCTCTGGGTAAAGTATAAACTGAACCCATTTATAACTGCAATCACATGTCTATCGTCTTTTCTCTTTACTACCACCTATAAGTTGTCTAGCAGTATTCTTTCAGTAACATTTAGCATGCTTCCCTTGGGATAATTGAATGCCCAAGAAGTCTCTCCAAAGTCTGCAAAATTAAGTGTATCTGAAAATATCAAGGCCTTAGGCTTAGGCTGGTTTTTATTTATTATCTGTATGTCTTCTGGCATTTGCCTACTTTCTGAAGTACTTATTAGATCTTCTAGTGAGGGTCTAACTGAAGTATTTCCCCGGTATCTTGTTATTTTTCCTTTATCTTTAGAAGGTCTCATCTTCTTGTTTATTCTTTCCTCGTCTGATTGGTATTTCCTGCAAAATCAGAAAATTGTAAGAGTCTAGATAGTATATCAGCAATCTTATTATTTTCACCCTGTATATGTTTTAATTGTGGTTTATAACCTTTCTGTAAAAAAAGTGAAGTTAATTTATGCCATCTTTTGTATAATGATCTTTTCTTTTCTTTCTTTAAATTGTTATAGTATTTGACAATAGCGATACAATCTGTTCTAATGGTGAATTCTATCTTTCCAATTATAAAGAATTCAAATGATTCTAATGCATAGTATATAGCTAATAATTCTGAGTCTATAATACTAATTTCTCCTTTTTCTTTAAAGGATCCACTAGAGTATCTACAAATTCTTTCTTCTGATTTATTTGAAGTTTTATATGGTTTACTGATTAAAACAGCTCTCCATCTTGATGCAGATCCATTAGTTTTTATTATTAAATAATCAGTATCTAAAGGAATTTCTTACTTAGGTAAATTTTTTACCTTTTCTTTTATACTTCTGATTATTTCATAGTCTTTATAGTTAAATTTCTCAAACACTTCTTTACCCGTTTTTAGGTATAATGGTTTTAAGTATTTGGATAAATCTTTTATAAAAGGTCTGGCATAATTCAACAAACCTAGTATTTGTTGTAATTGTTTCTTTTCTTTTATAGTCTCCAGGAAGTCTAAAATCTTATTAGTTATATGCGATTGTAATTCTATTTGTCCATCTCCAATTATGACTCCTAAGAAATTTATCTTAGTTTTTCCCAATTATATCTTTTTCTTTGATATTATAAGGCCATTTTCTTCAAATTTCTTAAAAACTTGTCTAAGATATCTGTTATGTTCTTTAGCAATTTTACTAAAAATAAGTATATCGTCTATGTATATGGCAGTAAAGTCTGAATAATTCTCAAAAATTCTATCCATTCTTTTTTGAAAAACTGTAGGTGCATTTTTAAGTCCTAATGGCATTATTAACCATTCCCAATGTCCTATGGGATTTGGACAAATAAATGCAGTCCATTCTATTGAGTTTTTATGCATTCTTATTTGATAGTATCCTGATTTTAGATCAAACTTACTCATGAATTTTGATCCTTGTATTTTATTTATAAACATTTCTTTATTTGGTATATCATATCCATTTTCTTCAGTATTATCATTTAATTGCTTATAGTTTATTACCATTCTAGGTTTTCCTCGTTTCTTTTCTGCATTATTATTAACAAAGAAACTAGGTGATCTATGTCTTGATTCTAATCGTCTAATAAAATTATATCTTTTAAGTTCTTCTAGAGCTTCTTTATACAATTTTAATTCTTGATTATTAGCAGGTATTGCTTTTGCTCTTATAGTTATGTCAGGATTTATAATTTCTAGATTATATTCTGTTGGATTTTTATTCCAATTCTTCTGAGGATTTTCTCCTATTATTTCTAATTTTTCAAGTCTAGATTGATATTGTAAAATATCATTGTCTAAAATTATATTATTTAATTGATTAGAGTATATATGATCAGATTTTATTATATGAAATTCTATATCTTCTAAATAGTCTATTTGTTTTTGTTTCTGTGTCTCTAGTGCCTCTCATCCCCTTGAGAAAAAGTTTTAGTGGCAATTGGTATAGAAAAAGTATTGAAACTAAAACTTATGTAGTCTTTTGTTATTATTGTCATTCTATTATCATGTATAAGATAGTCTAATCCTAGAATAGCTAAGTATCCTAATTGGTATAAATTTCTAACAGGAATATTAGTTATAGTAGTAACTAAATTATCCTTATTTATATCTACCATTTTTATAATAATTTCTGGTATATATTGTGAACACATAGTTATACTACCGTCCATTTGTCTTCCAATGGTCGGTTTGTCTAAATTATGTTTGTATTTCAAAGGAATTAGTTTATCATCTATCTTGGATGTTGAACACCCAAAGTCTATTAGTGTTAATCCTTGTATAACTAAACCTTATATTTTACATGTTATTTCAATAGTATATCTTGTATATGGTGTTTTATAAAGCTGTCTATTAATTCTGTGGTAATTAAACCTTTTCTCATATAAGTCTAGCAGAATTTCATCATTTATATCAATTTCTAATAAATCCATAATATGTTTCTGACTATTTTCTTGTATTGTTATTTCTAATTTTTCTTCTTCTAGTATACTTATTCTTTCTTCTAGATTAGAAATTCTATCTTCCATTAATCTAAATCCTTCTCTCCAAATTCTTTGTTCTATATTATCTTTAAAAGTATAAGTATTTTTAGATTGTGTTGCTAATGTTGGCCATTCTAAACTATTATCTTTTTCCCAACAATATTTACAAATTTCTATATAACAGTTATAACATTGAGCTCTTTATTCTATAACTGGGTATAAATGATATTTATAACATTCTTTATCATCATTTCCTTTTCTATAATTCCATGTATGTTCTATACATTTAGTTCTATCCATAAAGTCTATATTTATATTTTTATATCTTTCCATTGTATCCAATAAGTCTTATGGCTCATTATCATTATCATCATCTTTAGAAGTATATTCTTCTATTTCACTTATAATTGAGTATATAGTTTCTATATCACTAACTTCTTCAGCTATTGCTAATAGATCTAAAATTAATGTTTTCTACTAACCTTGATTCTCTGGTATGTATATTATATTTATTAGGACATTTAGTAGATAAATGACCTATTTCTCCACATGCATAACATGTAATAGTATTTTTATATTGTCTTTTTTCATTAAATCTTCTAACATGTCTTTTAGGGTTTAGAAAAGGTTTTCTAGCATTTGTTTTAGATTTTTTAATATAGTATGATTTTCTTACTTTGTTTTGATTTCTCTATCTTATAGTATTTATAATTTTTATACTTTGGTTTTTAGTACAAGAAGTACAAACTTCTTGTCCATATTGTTGTGGTGTATAAATATTATTACAAAACCCATAGTTGTCTTTCATTTGTCATTGTATACTTATTTCTGTATATTTCTTTTCTAAATGTTTAATTATTTGATATACCAAAGTATTTATATTTTTGTGTAATTATTTTCTTTTTCTAAAAATTTATTCCATACTTCTTGGATCTCCTGACCTAATGGTCCTGGAAGTTTAAGAAATAATTTCTTCATAAATTCTTTATTATAAGTATTTTGGCTTTTGGCTGTAAAGTGTATATAGTCATTTAAAAATGGCACTATATATTTCCAGTCATTCAGCTTTAATTGTTCTAAATTTCTTACTGCTTTTTTCTGTTGTATAATTAATCCAATGTTTAGGTCTGTAGCAGTCAAAAGATAGCTAATAGTATTACAAAAGTTTCATGGATTATTTCCTACATTTATAAGTCTTGTATATTCTTGTGGAAAATTGATTTTAAAATCATCACATGCTCTTTTAGTAGTATTTCCTAATGTAGTTTCTAAGAAACTATACATTTATTCTGTAGTATGATTAAAATTCTTTTCTAAGTAATTCTTAACAGTTATACTTTTCCATTGCTGTATAATTTCTGGCCAAATTTGTTTTGAGTATTTTTCTAATTGTAATAAGCTTTCTTCTTTGTATATCCCCATAGGAAATCTATTTCCTTTAGATCTATATTTCTCATTATTATTTTGGTATTCCATATATTGTCTTGGAGGTATATTTCCTCTAGTATAATTTATTTGTGTAGGCTCATGCTTTGGTGGTTTTAATGCTGTTTCTATCTTAGTATTTGATGATCCAATTCCATCTACTAATTCTTGAGGTGTATTATTAAAAAATTCTTCTAATTCTTCTGTATCCATTAAATTTCTAGTATAATTACTTGATATCTCAATTTCTTCTGATTCTAGTACCTTTATAATTTCTTCTAAATATATCCTTTTTTCAAAGATGTCTATTATTATTTGAGGTCTCTTATTCTCATATGCTTTCTTAATCCAATTCTGTCTTTCTTTCTTCAATTGATTGGTTTATAAATTGTATTACTATTTTATCGTAATCTTCTCTGGTCTTAAAGTATTTTTCATTATATAAATCATAAAATATAGTTTCTATGGGGTCTATTTTTATATCTACTAAATCTATATTTTGTTCATTAATAGCCCAGGAGCTATTTGTCTGAGTTTCTACTTCTAGATTTTCTATTTGATTTCTATAATTGTCAAATCTAATACTGATTCTTCCATTATTATCTTCAAAGATTTGACTTTGATATGGTATAAGTTTTATCTGACTTTCTTTGAACAATCTAGTTATATTCTATTCTATTCCAGCATAAGTCTCTGTTGAAAACTTTGGTGGTTTTATAAATCTAATGGCTTTTGATGCTAAAGCTTGTATTATTTCTTCTACCTTACATTTGTATTTTATATTAGTTGAATTAATTGATTTACAAACTAATCCAATTGTTATAACAAGATTATTTCTGTTTATTAAACCATAACCTTTAGTCATGATTCCTTTTTTTATCAGATGTAAGTCTTTTGATTCTAAAAAGAAGTCTGGTATACAATAGTATAATTCTCTATTGTTATTCATGTCTATGTCCATTATACTTATAAGTTCCTTAGCCTCTTCTTGTATTGAGTCATTGTATATCCTTATTATAGTATGTACTCCTAGTTCTTGTCTAGTCATGCCTTTTATACCTATTATAATAAGGCCTAAATGAGTATATTTATAACCATCCTTAGCTATTTGTCTAGCTATAGATTTTTCTGTTAAAGGTATATTAATTATATCTTCGTCTCCACATTGTATTGACTTCTCTTCTAATTTCTTAAGAAGTCTGTAATTTTCTGTCCATTTACCCTTCTGATAAAGTATTTTAGGGTTCAGTAATTTCTTCTCATTCTGTCTATAATTTTCCAAATCCTTTTCAACATCTATTACTTTAGTTATATTTATTTCTTCAGTATTTTTCCTTGGCTTTATTCCAAAAATACTTTTAAATTTATTCTCACTTTGTATTTCAGTACTTGTAGCATTACTATAGCTTCCTCTTAAAGTATAACTTTTTCCTAAAAATATATTATTCATTTTCTAGAGGATTATAAGTTATAAAAGTCTGAGTTTGTATTGGATTAAGTCCTAAATAAGTTTGATTTTCTAAACTTCGTATTATATTATTCAGACTGTTAATTATTATATTTGAAAGATTATTTAATCATTCGTTCTTATTTTTTGCATCTTTATAAATATTTTCTAATAAATTTTCTAAATTTTTAATTTTGGTTTCTAAATTATCAGGTATATATAAGTCTTTTGGTATTAATTCTAATTTTGCATTTATTTCTTCTAACTTTAATAAATTCTCTTTAAAGAATTTATTTGTATTAAATACTAAATTTTTAATTTCGTCTAATTTTTTATTTATTTCTAATAATTGTAAAGAATTATTAGTTGTATTTCTTGAGTTTGAATTACTCTATCTATCTTATTATGTATTGATTCTAATATTTTTTCGTTTGTGTCTTTCAGCTTTGGTTTCTAAGTGAAAGTCTTTTATTAGATTTCTAACAAATTCTAATTGATCATCTAAGTCTACAAATCCTATAGATCCCAGAGTTATAAGATTATTAAGCTGACTAGTCTGTATTTTATCTTGTCTGCTTACAAATTGAGTACTGTTTACTAATCCATTAGGACTGTCTTGATTATATGATCTAGTAATTTCTTTGGCTTTATTGTATAATATTATTTGTTTATTATTCATTCACCAATAAAAGTCTTTCTGAATTCTAAAATCTGCTTCTGGATTTGGTATATTTTTCCTTTAGGTTCTATTCTTAATTCTTCTATAATTCTCTGAGTTTGTCTTTCTAATTGTTCAGGTAGCATAAGTAATTCTTTAATTTCTTTTTTATTAGGGAATTTATCAGTTTTATATAGAGTTTTTTCAACTCGATTTCTAAGGGTTTCTATTTGAGTCTTAAGGTATTCTTGGTTATTTAAAATTTGCTGATAACTCTTATTATCAGATTTTAATAATTCGATTATCACTTAATCTGATTTATATAAATGGTCTGATAAGTTTATAACTATGTCTACTATAGTATTCAGTTGATATGCTAATGTATTTTCTTCAGTATTATGATATATATGATGATATGTTTTATTTTCAAAGTTACAAAGGTTCTTTGAAGAAGAAGTATTATGCATAAGGCAATAATACAGACATTTTAAGAAGATCCGGTAGAAAACAAGTAACCGGTATACTTTTCTTTTTTCTGCTATATATACAGACTTGATTTCTGCTAATAAGACTGTCATTTAGAAACCAAAGCTGAAAGACACATAAATGAAAAAATATTTGAATCAATACATAACAAGATAGATCGAGTAATTAGAACTCAAGAAATACAACCTAATAATTCTTTACAATTATTAGAAATAAATAAAAATTAGATGAAATTAAAAACTTAGTATTTGATACGAATAGATTCTTCAAAGTTAAACGCCCATAAAGTCTCTCCATAGTCTGCAAAGTTAAGTCAATCTGAAAATACTAGTACCTTAGGTTTAGGTACATTTCTGCTTGTGGTCTGTGTATCTTCAGGAGCTCGTTGAGCTTCAGATGTATTACTAATGCAGCTAAAGGAAATCTTTTAATTTATAAAAATTTTATAAGAAGATGGGAGCGGATATAAATTTTAGTTGTCCAGTAATTGAAAAATTAAAGTTTTCAAGAAAACTAGAAGTTGAATTTTAAAACCCTACCAAAAAACTTTTAAAAGTTATCCGGAGATTTAAAAGCTCTTTACTTAAACAATTAGGATTAATCCTTAAGCTTTTGTTTAGAAGGCTTATCTCAGGCCAGAAGTTATACAGCAATGGAAAAGTATAACTGTTAAGAATTACTTGAATTTTAATCATACTACAGAACAAATTTATAGTTTCTTAGAAACTAAATTAGGAAATACTGGTAAAAGAGCATGGGATGATTTTAAAATCAATTTTACACAAGAATATACAAGACAAATTCTGAGTCTATTGTACTAATTTCTCCTTTTTCCTTAAAGGATCCACTAGAGTATCTGCAAATTCTTTCGTTTAATTTATTTGACGTCTTATGTGGTTTACTAATTAAAATAGCTCCCCATCCTGATGTTGATCCATCAGTTTCTATTATTAAATAATCCGTGTCTACAGGAATTTCTAGCTTAGGTAAAGTTTTTACCTTTTCTTTTATACTTCTAATTATTTCATAGTCTTTATAATTTAATTCTCAAATACTTCCTTACCCGTTTTTAGCTATAATGGTTTTAAGTATTTAGATAAGTTTTTTATAAAGGGTCTGGCATAATTCAACAACCTAATATTTGTTGTAATTGTTTCTTCTCCTTTATAGTCTCTAGAAATTCTAAAATCTTATTAGTTATGTGCGGTTGTAATTTTATCTGTCCATCTCCAATTATAACTCCTAAGAAATTTATCTTTGTTTTACCCAATTCTATCTTTTTCTTAGATATTATAAGTCCATTTTCTTCGAATTTCTTAAAGACTTGTCTAAGATGTCTATTATGATCTTTAGCAGTCTTACTAAAAGCAACTATATCGTCTATATATACTAATGTAAAACCTGAGTATTCTTAAAAAAATTTATCCATTCTTTTTTGAAAAACTGCAGGCGCATTTTTAAGTCCTAATAATGACATTACTAGCCATTCCCAGTGTCCTATGGGATTAGGACAAATAAATGCAGTCCATTCTATAGAGTCTATGCATTCTAATATGATAATATCCTGATTTAAGATCAAATTTACTCATAAATCTTGATCATTGTATTTTGTTTATAAGCATTTCTTTGTTTGGTATATTATATCCATTATCCTTGCTATTATCATTTAATTATTTATAATTTATCACCATTCTAGGTTTTCCTCGTTTCTTTTCTACGTTATTGTTAACAAAGAAACTAGGTGATCTATGTCTTGATTCTGATCGTTTAATGAAATTATTTTTTATAAGTTCGTCTAGAGCTTCTTTATACCATTCTAATTTTTTATTATTAGTAGGTATTGCTTTTGCTCTTATAGTCGTATCGGGATTTATAATTTCTATTTTATATTCTGTTGGATTTCTATTCGAATGTCTCTAAGGATTTTCTTCTATTATTTCTAACTTTTCAAGTGTAGATTGTTATTGTAAAATATCATCATCTAAGATTATGCTATTCAATTGGCTAGAATAAATATAGTCTGATTCTATTTTATATATATATATATATGTATGTATGTATGTATGTATGTATGTATGTATGTATGTATGTATGTATGTATGTATGTATGTATTTGGTCGCGTTTCGTTGTCATCTGCTTCTCATAACTTGGAGTCCAATAGAAATTTATGTTGTTGTTTGAGAATGTAATATTTTTTAAGTTAATTGGCTGTATAGTTATTACTTCTCAATGATAAATGAACTTAGGTTTTTTACCGCTGATAAATGAACATGGTTGGTTCCACTATCTTGATGGTTTAATTCTAGTTCTTAATTTTGCTTTTCAATTAAAGATTTGATTTTGTTAGCATTTTTTTACTTATGCATGATTATCAATGGTGTTCACTGTTCATTGAAATACAGTAACGTAAATTTCAGAAATAGTTCGAGTGATTTGACCTTACTTTTATCTTTATTTTTACAAAGATGTTTTTTTAAGAGATTGTTGCGTATTGATTTCGTGACTGCCCACATCTACTTTGGGAGAGGTTTTGAATTCTCTGACAGAATTAAAGTTAATTGATTTCGTGACTGTCCACATCTAGGACATTTTTTTCAATTAAAGTTAATTGATGAAATTATGTCAAAATCTTGGCCATTCATTTTAAAATTGGCAATCCAGATTTTAAATATACTCAAACTTTGGAATTCCAATGTTAGAGAATTTAAATCTTGTGGGAGATATATCAATCGAGTAACTCGAAATTACTATAAGATTTTGAGTCAAATGGTTCTGTGTACAAAACGATATTATTAAAGCCTCTTAAATTTAATGGTCAAGATTTTAAATTTTTGCAACTACATTTGTGTAATTACATTTTCACACTAGATCTATGATTGAGTCTAACCTAGTAACTTTTTTTTGTCATACAGTTATTTACTAATTTGAATGGCATGGTCAAGGGGTTTAGCAAGATCACATTCTCACTTATTAACTAGATCTAAGCTTCACTCTCTTGTCACAAACTGACACAGTAAATAAATTGATATATTAAAGAGATATACACAAAAATACAATGTTTAGTATAAATAATTACTTTTTTATCTATTACTTAATTTAATTGTCAAAAGTGTATTGTCAAGGTTTTGAATTTATATTTCTACACATTGTAGTTATCTTATGATAATCTCGTCAGATTTTATAGCTATCTAACAGTTATTTCAAATCAACGTAATTTTGGTATATTTCATGATTTTATTATACTTTATTTACAGTATTATAATTAATATAAACATGTTATATTTATGTGTATTTATTTATTTTTTGTGTTTGAATTTATTTTTGATATAATAAAATAGCATTTTATAGTTACCATGTAGTTTACTTATATATATATATATATATATATATATATATATATATATATATATATATACATACTTATATATA
>CATIWQ010475344.1:0-37835 GCA_949673415.1 Euphorbia schlechtendalii | reverse complement strand
TATTATTTGAATTAGTGAATTGCTACACTATTGGATAGCTCTAATATTACAAAATGGATCGCTTAATTAATATTTTGTTTTTCTCTTTTGATATTTCTTGATCATGAGTCATCAGTAATATTCTAATATGAAATGTGGGCAGGAGGAAGTTGTAAATGTAGAAAAATCCATCAAGCTAATGGGTGCATCACTATTGCAACTTCGCTCAGGTACATGTTTGTGTATTCTCATCATTCAGATATTAATCCATAGTTTCTTTTACAGTAATTTCTTATGAGTTAACGATGCTTACATTCAGTGCTCAATTATCTTTGTGTCTATCTTCTATAATGATGTGATTTTACTGAAATATTAAGCTGAAATTAATGGAGGACGTTTTCTCCGAGTCTAAATTTAGTTATATCTTTATAAATATATATACCTTTTCAACTATGTTTGTTCATCTGCTTCAATTTGTAGTTAAGTTTGCTTCATAGTTCAGCAGTAATTTGAAAGATGTTTCAGTTGCTTTTCGTGGAACTATGCAACTGGTGCAACATAAATGGACTGGCCAGTTTTTTGCGTTAAAGGTATGGTACATTAAGCATGGACTTATCTGGCTATCATCTTATGGTTGATGCATTTAAAAAGAATATTGGAACGTTAGTTCTTATCTATGCTCTTTCCTGTTAATAATTGACTTGCAATTTGCAGTGTCTGGTATTTTGTTTGCTTTTCCTTTTACTTTTTGTCTTCATTTGCACCAATAACATTTTTTCTTTATTGATTCCTAGATGTCTTGAACTGATTGCTCTTACTCTGACTTTTTTGTTTCCACTTATTTTACTCTGAATTTTTTTTTCCATAACTATCATCTTTAATTGTCTACCATTGATGTTGTTTCACTTCATGTTAAGCTACTGAGTGTAGGAGTATTTGTCTATGTGTAATTGATAAATGACACCAGAGGGGCTCCCTTCAATCCAATTTTATAGGAAAAAGTGTCAATGAAGAAAACAAATAGTATTCCGGACGGTTCTTTATTAAGAACCATCCGGATTGCTAGTATTTCGGACGGTTCTTTATTAAGAACTGTTCGTATTGCTAGTATTCCGGACGGTTCTTTATTACGAACCGTCCGGATTGCTCTTTGCGCCCTATAACAAAACTGAAAAAAATCAATTTTAATAGTATTCCGGACGGTTCTTTACTAAGAATCGTCTGTATTGCTCCTTATTCCGGATGGTTTTAAACCGTCCGGATTAGTACCCAACTAATCACGTCGCGGCCTATGTGTACGGTTCAAAACCATCTAGAAAAGCCTAAAAGAACCATCCCGAAAAGCCCATTTTACACTAGTGGTACTTCATTCATCACCTAGTTGTCCAATCCAAACCATTCAATGATGATTTTCTTTAGAGAACGAGTGAGGGTTTATTATTGTGGTGCCATATGGAGAAGGAAGCCTTCTTTGTAATTAAATGGATTAATGTTAGTTATTGTGGCCCCCACATGAACAGAGTGGCGTTGGCTAAGAAAATCCAAAGGTAAGGCTAATGGTGGCTAATTGCATCGATGAAGTGAAGAAATACCAAGCTTGCTAGATATACGGGGATATTAGTCACCCACCCCTTGTAAAACTTCATCACTTATCCCACTCCTTGGTTATACTCGGCGTGGGGGATAGACATAATCAGTGAGAATGTGTCTTCTTCCACTAATGGGCATAGGTTAATTGTAGTGGTAGTGGACTACTTCTCTAAATGGGTAGAAGCCGAATCCTACACCAACATCACCATCCGAAAGATGGCTAAGTTCATAGAAAAGCATATATTTGCATGATACAGAATACCTTACCATATCGTCTCAAACAATGGGGTCCAATTTCAAGGGGTGACGTTAAATATGATAGAAAGGTCAGGCATTGAGTACCATCGATCATCTCCTTACAAGTCTGAAGTCAATGGGTCAATTGAAGCGGCTAATAAGTCAATTAAGAAGATCAGTAAGATGGTGGTCAATTATAGGGATTGGGTAGATAAGCTCCCCTTTGCAGTTTGGGGATACAAAACAAGTGTTAGGACTATGACGAATTAGTCCCCCTTCTCCATAGTCTATGGTATAAAGATATTTTGCTATTGGAAATAGAGGTAGGATCCCTCAAGGTAGTCTTGGAAGAAAAATTAGAGGAATCAGATTAGGCTAAGGCCAGGTTCGAGCAACTCAATATGATAGATGAGCACCTCTTAAGAGCTTTGGACCACCTGTAGATGTATCAATAAAGGATAGTTATAGTATACAACAACCGGGTTAAGCATCAGAAAGTAACCTCTGAAAGCAGGAGACTTAGTCTTGAAGCAACTGAAACCCTCAAATGTTGATGTCAGGGGAAAGTTTCGACCAAACTAGGAAGGTTCATTTGTGGTTAAGAAGGTCTTAAGCAAAGGTTTGGTAACGAGTTCATCAACCCGGTCAACAAAGCCAAGCTCAAGCGCTACCACGTGTAGGAAATAGAGAGCATAACATGTAAATAGCCCATCAAATAGCACTCTGTTAGTCAAGCAAATATGAAGGCCTTTTTTCGCAAAATAGTTCGCTTTTCGCAAAATAGTCCACTAAGTTAAAAATATGAAAGAGCGGGTAAAAATTGGGACAATGAGAGAAAACATAGCAAGCTCATTAATTAGAAAACTTATATAGGCTGGTTAATGAAAGGTGTCAAATCTTTTGTACCTTAGATAATTCCATTAATGAAAATGTCATTTATGTTGAAACATTATGAATGTTCATTTGAATGTATGTGTGCCAATGGTAAGAACATCGCAAGTACACAACACAATACACAACATGATTTAATTTTGAATAAGTCAAAGGTTTTAATTTAGAGCAAATTCAGATAAGTACGATAGTTTCATAGTACAATGAAATAGCCATTGCAAAGGCCTAACTAATATAGGAATAAAGCATCAACGTCCACTAGAAGAACTACCACATTGCTAGTTAGCATGCACTCTCCTAGTATAGTAAAGGGGTGCATCTCCATTTTCATACCAAGACTGGTCAAGGGTCGGACATAGATGTTTAGTGGGATCGCTCAAGGACTTGATCTTTGTCAACCACCTGTGATAAAATTTATCGATCTCATTTGCCTCAATGGAATTGTAATCTAAGTAGAAAATAGGGTTCTCTACATCCACAACATTTAAATTTCATCGAGACCTTCATGATGCTAATCATGATAGCTAGTTAACCACACAAACTTTGGGACCCGCTACCGCTTTCTGTACTGCTACACAATCGGAATGGCCCACCAAGGATAGACCCAGCAAATTTATTGATCTTGGTAGCGGCTCAAGATTTGAATCCAGTCACCCTCTTGCAGCTCCATAAGTCGATATGTGATTAGACCCTGCTTGTTATACTGATTTGGAGTATATTGAGAGTAGTTTGTGGTAGGATCCCAGATCAACGACAAATTCTCTAGTAGCCATACCTATAAGGAAAAGTGCTAGTACAGAAACATACAGAGCATCAGGGACTGGAATAAATGGTTACCTTGAGAAGCATGAAATTATCATCGTCCAATTCTTGATCGATAATAGCAGCATCCATACCAACTAAACATTTGACGAGTGCTAGCACAGAAAGGGAATGCCCGAGGGAAAAAGAACCTACGAATGAAATGAGCCAAAATGGGGTGACTGGCTCATCACTGTAGATAAACTCAACCATTAGAAAAAGGGCTACCATGAAAGTCCAAGTTAAGTGGGATCTTGGGGCACCCATGCACCAATGCAGGACTGCATCCACTCTAAAACCCGAAAGAGCAGGAGGATATGATGGGAAAGGCTGGATTAAGTCTAGATTCCACAAACCCCCTAGCGTATCTTCATCCCCTATTTAATAAGAAGGAATTTGCAATAGGGAAACTTTTGGGGCAAGGGAGACCCAAAATGGATTGAAATTCCTTTACCATCGGGCATTACTCTTGGGTGGTGAAGCGAAAAACATGGATTGTCGTATCCTAAAACGTCAAAGCTACCTGAACAAAGGTTGTGTTTACTGGGCAAAAAAGTAAGGTAGCAAAGTCCCGAAGGACCAAAGGGCTTCAATTTTTGCCAATTTGGATTTTTCATTAAGTGACGCCATGAGAAAAAGAAGAAATTTGGATAGTTTGGAAATAATACCGACACTAACATTACAAGGCTAGTACCGATGTGGCAATATCAGTGTTGATGTTTCAATGTTGACATCAATGTTGCCAGCATCAATGTTGTTGCATATCACCATATGCAGCAGCTTTTTTCAATTTGACACCGATGTTATATTTCCAGTAGCGTGATTTTGACTAAAATTTGAGTAAAACCAGCTCTAAGAGACTGATCTTTGATCTCTAATACCTATAAATACATAAACTAGATTGGAGGGCACATAATACAATCAGACAAATCACAAGTTGTCTTGAAATGACCTAGAAGTATGGGGAAAAGATTTAAAAGGCATAAGTGATAAATAAGCATTTAAAGTGATAAATGTACGAAAGGCCCCAATGTATCAAAAGCGTACTAAAAAATAGAAAGCTTAGCAGACTAATCTAAACTACCACATTGGCACATCATCCATAAAACCCTTCCAAACCACCAATAGAGCTATCTGACTCCTCTCCTCCACCAAAAGAATCATGAATCCTACTAGCATAATCAATGTCATCGTCAAAAGTCTCATGGCGAAGGATAGATCCTCTAGATTCCTCTCCTGAAGTGTTAGCAGTCCTTATCCTCCTTAGTTGCTTCGTGAAAGCTCACTCCTTCAACATTGCGCTCCTTACCTCAGTGTTGGACCACCCCTTGTCCTTGCTTTTTCTCTTTGCTATATCCCTCTCCATCCTTTGAATGTGCTTGCCTTTTCTCCTCACCAGGCCCTCAAACAAGGCAACTGGCCCCCCAACTTATGGACCCTTACCTTCGATGTAGTCCTAGCCTGACACTCCAACCCAAGCAGTACTAATATGAAGAACCACATACTAAATCATGAGCATGCACTCACAACTTATAAATAATCACAATCCTATAATGCATTAAGTATCATTGACAGTTGCATAAGGCATATAGACGGTGAAAAAGTAAGGAAAAGAAGGAAAAATGATGTGCTATTCTGTGCAATGATAAAATCTGTGGAGAACATATACTGGTGAGGGACACACTCTGCCTTAGCATGACAGACCTGAAAAGTGAAAGTGTTAAAATGAAGCAGGTAGAAGAAATGAAAGCTATGAGAAAATAAGACATTCATGGGTGGTATCTTGGAGAATGATAACCAAGATGTGATGGCTCACAAGAAGCTCCATGAACATAGTATCCCTAATGAACGATAGCAAGGAGAAGGCCACATTAATAAGGGTAGCCACGCAACCCTCCATGATTCCTGGGGGTGGCTTAGAGGGGCTTCCTGATCTCATAGATGATAAATGTTTAATTACATTGATTATTATGATAATTTTACACATTAAACACCATAGTTTAAAACATTTTTATACTTCATATAAAAGATTTCACTTGGTATGCAGTTGTTTTTTATGCAAATGTAGGTATTAGGTAAATCTTGGAAATAAAATTATTAAAGTTGGAAATCTATGAAAAAAAAAAGAGTGAAAAAAGTGCAGAAAGATGCATGGAACTTAAGGATTTGGCTTAGAATCAAAGCTGTAAAAGATCGGTAAAGTTACAAGAAGGATTCTGAAGAAAAACATAATTCACGGTCGCGACAACAATTCGCAGTCGCAACTTAGTATTCTTCAGAATAGAAAGTTGCTAACCAAATATTCACGGTTGTGACATGTACTTCGCGGTCATGACCTGGATGGTTTTTTGGTCAACTCTTCTCAACTACCAACCGCCAAATAAGAACCATCAACTGCCATCAACTACCAAACGATAAGACACCTTTTGGAAGTCAACCAATCATGAACAGGCGCCTTTCCATTATGGATAAGATCAACCCAATTCAACCAGTCACAATGAAGTGATGTAATCTTTCACCAATGGATACAACTCTTCGTTTGGATAGATGCAACTCTTCACACTCTATAAATAGGGCTCCAAACTCAACCATTTTTTTTGGCATGTATGGTGTGTGGACACTTAATGTGACATAGAGGATATATATGTGTGAAAATTGTGTAGATTTCACTACGTTCATAAGTGTTAGCAAGAAAATGTATAAGTGATTCGAACCTTATTTCGATCACTAGATTTCTCTACATATTCAAGCAATTATTGTATAAGTGTAATTGCAAATCACTTATCAATAAAAGTGTTCATTCTTCAATATTCGTTTGTTCGATATTCACAAATAATAGCATCCTAACTAAGGTTCTATACCAATCAAGACCAAATTCAAAGTAGACCTAGGAATTGCGGGAATTGACGACTCCCATTAAAGAGTGGATACGGTTTGATCAACTTTAGCTTTCACTTGCATACCTTACGACTTTGCTTTGTTTTCTACTTATACTTTCTATTTCAAAGTTTATGATATGTTTATGTGTCATAATTTGTATTTTGTGTTGAGTTTTTTATATTAATCAAGTTATATGCTTTTGAGTTAACTTTAAAAGTAGTTTCGGGGTGAACGAGATTGTGTATAATCACTGGATCTATGATTATAACGCTGTTTAGTGAGCCAACATTTTTAGAATGGTATAACTTGCTAAATATGGCTATGTGAGAATGACCCGTACTAAGCATAGTAGTATTGTTATCCAGGTTTATATAATTATCTTAATTCATTTGCACTAGATTTAGAAATGTCATTTCATGTGTTGCTCTGCGGTGAATAATTGAATATCTGAATATCTAGAACCGAATTTATTAAATTAGTCTAGTGTATGTAATATCTTAGTTGACTTTGCATGTTTTCTTTGGTATACTTATTCGTAGGGATAATCTATACTGATTTCTTCTACTCTAATCTATATACATTTATCCACCATCATATCTCATCCTACCCAATAAATAATAACATCATTTATTTTATTTTCTTTGTTTCATTACTCTTGTTAGTCTTTAGAACTGGTTCCTTCCCTGTGGGTTCGATATCTTTTAAAACTACATCGCAACTATATACTTGCAGTTATCATCATTTTTCTATTTGATAAGTGGTATTGATAATACCTATACTTTAAAGCCAAAATCTTGTGAACAAGTTATTAAACTTATCAGTAGAAAAGTGGCGAACAATAGCCTCTACATGGGTGTACATAATACCACCAGTCTGCAGAATACAAGAGGAAATCATAATTAAATTCAATTAACTGGACATATAAAAGAAAGAACACACATAATCAAATAAGGAAGATGATGAGAGAGGAAATCATACCATAAAAGCCGTAGCCTTGACGGGCCAAGAAGTGTGAGTTGCAGGATTGCGATGTCCACCGACACTAGCCATATTTGCATCATGACCCCCATGGTCATCATCATGATCACACTATCATCATCCTCTTCCTCTTCCTCTTCCTCTTCCTCCTCATCATCATCCTCAGGTAGCCCTGCTACACCCCTAAGGTGAGCTCCACAGATTTCCGATGATGCCATAGCTCGGAGTCATTTTACCACAACCGGGGTAAGGTGGCCGGACTAAAGCTAGGAAAACTCTATAATCACCAATGATGGAGTCGACAACCTGACCATTCCCCTCACGGAAATCAAGGTGGTTAACGATTGTTATGATCATTAAATGGGGCCAAAACACCCTGATTGGATGAAAAGGAGGGATAGGTTTATCAACTACATGAGAAGTCCTCCAATCGAAGACCTGCTCATCGAAATACAACTCAAGCAACCGAAGGCTCTCCAACATGAGGAAGCAGTCATAAACCTCCTTCCTCACTATCAACACCATGTATCTATTGGCACACTATCCCAAGGGTCCACCATAATTTATGAGAATGCAAAAGGAAGAAAGGAAGTCAGATGTTTAATACTTTGTAAATATGTTTTAAACTAATCATTTGTTCAATATGACATATAAAATAAGGAAGAAAAAGAAAATAAAAGAATATGATGATGAAGAAAAATACCTACTGTTGGACTAGACGGCGAACACACTCATGATAACCGGTCCTCCACTTGGGTAAGCTACCTATCCTGTGGCATTGTCCCACCAAGAAAGCGACCTCGGGGATTTGAGGGCCCTCAAAGGTAGGAGGAGGAAGAATGTGATACTCAAAATCCCAAGTCTGTGAAGTAACAAAGCAAGCAAAGTTAGTATAAAGAAAAATTTAACTAAGTTGAATGCGCAAGTGAACGAAAGAATGCAAGTGCTAAAAGGAGGAGGTGAATGAGCTTGAGGGCTTTATTGTGCGCCCTCATAGAACAATCCACATCATAGTACATCTAGCCAAATATAGCACATGGCTAGTTCAAACTCCCAATGCTCCTTACATCCTCAACCGTTGAAATCAACCCCCTAGATGATCAGAATACACTAGGAAGAATAAGACGGCTAGGAGACCGATCACGAAAGCCAAAAATGTCGAGGGTCTATCCACCATAGGAACTTATTGAATCCTCTTCTAGTACTAGTAGAGGTCATCATAGGCAAGTTTCCCAACCTTGGGAAATAACCTAAACAACTCTTTGACCCTACTAGCTGCCCGTATCATGGTGGGGAATCGATCCATGAACACATCAAAGTGTATCTTATATCCATCCCAACTCAACTTGGTCATGCCAACCACATCGGAGGGTATAATGGTCAGCTCACCCACACAAAAATGGAAGGTGTGCATAGTCTCCGACTAATTTTCCATCATAATAGTCAAAGTAGCATGAGATAGATGGGGCATCTAATCAGGTAGCATGTTGGAAATCCCACCAAAACTAGTAGCCCAAATGGTAGCCTCAAGATCTAAGCCCACCATGTGCTCAGAGTACCAATCCCAGTAGTGTTCACAAAGATATCCAGTTGCAAAATCAAAATTCCAAACCACAATCAAGAACACAACGATTATATGTCAAAGCACCATAAGTAATTCTATCTCTACATACACACACATTCTGTAAAATTGCAAAAACGAACATGTTCACATGTATGCATAGGAGTACACGTCAATTTAGAAGTGTAAGTTATAGTAAAACAAGAGGCATTATAGTAGGCGAGGGCAGAAAATGAAGAAAATAGTGATATATCATAAAAACCTGCCTAGCCAACTTCGGTATTCGTGTTACCCAACATCGACACTAATGTACCTAACATCACTATCAATGTTAGGTCTACAACTACAACACTGACACTGACATTTCTATTGAAGAATGCTAAAAAATTGTTGTTCTTCTAACTCGGCCAAAAATCATTCACAAAACACTTAAGTTCATGCATTACATCATCACAAATGTCTAAGGGGTCTTAAAAACTACTTGTTCGTAGATCAATTCCACATGAAAGTTGGTTCCAATCAAAGTTTCCATAAAAAATGGATAAAATCAAATTTGAGCAAAAATCAAAATAATGTGGTGTTTTTGGGTTACCTGGATACTAGAGACATGTTCATTTAATCTCGAGATTAGTTTTGTGATGGTGGAATTAAAAGAAAAACAAAAATATGTTTGCTTGCTAGAACCAATATCCTTGAGCCACGGATCACGAATAGAATGTCGGAATTATCAGGTGCCTTAGGAAGGAGAAATTCATTATGGTACAAGGTTTCTTGCCCTTCATCTTAGCCTCATAGTGTAGATTTTGACCAAAATTGGGATTGGGGGGAAGAAGGGGGTGGTTTTGAAGGAAAAAAAAAATCAGAAATAAGAAAATGGGAAGAAAAGGAGAGAAAAATACTTTTATAGATCCAGGGCTAACATGTCAATATTGGTGTCGACATTGGCAATGTCAACACCAACATTGCCATGCCAACACTGGCATTGTAATGTCAGCGTTAGGCATGGGATTTTCAACTCGGCCAATGTGCTTTCACTAACATTTTTGCACAATCATGCTTATTTCTGACACCTTTTTATAGTTGTTGTCACATCCATGCACATTAAAATGATTTTCCAGGACCCCTCGAACATATCAAACTTAGTATCCATTTCTTACTCGGGTCGAAAAAACCCTTGTGTTTTAATTCTTGATTAAAAGGGCAAATTTTAGCTTTTAACATATCATTCCAAGAATTAGAGCGCACATCATAAGGGAATTTCTAATGTTTAAAAGTTTAATAGCAAGACATTGCAAAAGACTAGCATGTCCTAGCACAAGTTATAAATATCGGGGAAAATTTTAAATGGTTATTGATGACAAATCACCTGCTCAATCCAAGGAGGAAGGAATCCAAAAGATAGCCATGAGGTTAAACAGATGACTCAAACATCCTTTCTCAATGGTCCTAACCAACAATGATAAATCGAAGTTCGACTCACAAAAGGTAACTAATTCAGGCTGAAGAATGAAATAACCTTT
Organism: Euphorbia schlechtendalii; assembly: GCA_949673415.1. Lineage (NCBI taxonomy): Eukaryota > Viridiplantae > Streptophyta > Magnoliopsida > Malpighiales > Euphorbiaceae > Euphorbia > Euphorbia schlechtendalii. The sequence continues at coordinate 27,398 of CATIWQ010475344.1, read as the reverse complement.
CCACTCAAATCGGGTACTATCGCCAAATGTTGAATGAAAAAATTAGCAATTGTCTAAATCATGATCATGTCACCCGAAGGAAAAGAACATGTCCCCCTCACCTAAGGAAACTTTGCTAGGGAAAATCAGTCACTTACGGTCAGGTATGACTTCTCAACCCCGCTACTTTCATTTTGTGTGACCATATTGATTACATAATTAGTAGTGATTCCACGAGGGGTAGCTTGCGAGCACGGGATTATGGTCTCACTTGCGAGTTTGATGCTAAAGCTGTAATGTTTTCCTTTGCTAATCTTTCAAAGAAGCTCTTTTTTTAAAGAAGCTCTTTTTTTTCTTTTAAAGTTATATTTTGGATTTACTTATTTTAGCGTGCATGCAGAAAGTGACAAATAAATAAGTGCAGAAAAAAACACGTAGGAAAGTAAATGCACCTAGTCTACTCGAATTATTTACACATTTGGATGGGAGATACAAATTGCCCAAAATGCATGAGATCTAAACAAATAAATACATCAATGTCCGATTATAAAAATCATCTAACAAGAATCTCTTTTTGTTTCTTTTAAAGATATAATTCGAATTATACATATTTTAGAGCACGTGTAGAAAGTGATAAATAAATAAGTGCAGAAAGAAAGCATGTAGGAAAATAAATGCGCCTAGTCTACGAGAATTATTTACATATTAGTTACAAATAGAATAAAATAAATGAGATTTAAGCAAATAAATACATCAATGTCCTATTATACAAATTATCTAACAAACACATTTGCTTTAAAGTGTAGATGTTATCCAAATCAGGCCCAAACTGAACCCAATCTAGTTTTGAAGTCCCAACGTCCACACAGATATTGCAATGTTGGTGTTGACATTGAGAAGGTTGGTATTGATGTTACAACATGTACACCGACATCAACTTGATAGCAACAACAGGTTGCAGACTTTTTCTAGATTCTAATACATCAACAATTTTTTTAGGCCATTTTCACCCTTGGTTGACCTAAGCTACACCTCCCTTACTGTCATGTGGTCGAAGAAGGACCTTCTCTTATTAGATGGGACATTATGGAGAGTAAAAAGGAGAGGTAATATGTTAAATTCCTAGTAAATAACGATGGTGTTTCCTTGGATTAAAGGGAGTTCCACAATAAAAGGAGGGCTTGGGTTCAGTAAAAAAAATCAAACTTTTGTTCAAGAAGAGAGCAAGAGAGAAAGTTCATAAGTTCATAGCATTCTTGAGAGTTTTATGCTTAACCTTTACTTGAGAGTAACTAGGTCTCTTGGAAAACCAAATTAAGTTCATAAAAATGGTATGAACTTGGGTTTCTTGGAAATTTATTTATATAACTTTGAGGTTTAGATTCACCAAAAAACTTGAGCAAGGATGAGGATTAGTGTGTTCTTAGGTAATGCTTAAGGTTTATGTCTTCTTTAACTATCTTTACCAAACTCTAATCTAATAAAACATGGCAAGGGTATTGTAAGAAATATTTCAGTTTAAATATTAAGTATCTACACTTTAATTTTGTGGGGTTACATTTACTCCATTTTCAAAATTTTCAAAACTACATCACCATTTAAACTAAAGAAACAAGGAGAGCTTCAAGGAGAATTTTTGTGAATCTCAAATAAGTGGATTCATGATTGCGGGGTGAGCCTCGAAGATCCTAGACTGTGTTTCACATTTTCATGCTTGTTCATTGATGTTTTGATACATTTATAAAGCTTTACCATTGTTGCACCTTGCTGGAAAAATCCAACACCCACACCCACATTGCAATGTCGGTGTTGGTATCCCAATGTCAACACCGATATTGCAATACTGATGTGGTTGTTACCTTTTTTCAGTAGCTTAATACATGTAGGTCAATGTTCGATTGATTAAAGGTAATCTTGTAGTCTGAATAAACTGAGTTCATGAGAATATGTAAACCTCGAATTAATTTTTTTTACACACTCCGGAAAAATTAATTGGTTTAGGATGGTTCCCTTTTCACCCAGGTAAAATTATTACCATCCTTAACGATTTTGTTCTAAATTATTTTCAGAGGCACTTGTTTATGATTTTTAACTTAGAATTATTCGTATATATTTGCATATTCATATATATTGAAGTGGTAATAGGAAACCCCAATGAAGGGAACACAATTTTTCTAGATATCTAGCCCGATTATATTCACATGCGACAATTTCACTAATAAAATGAGCAATATACTTGTACACAAAAATGAGTCACTTTTATGAAACAAGAATCGCAAGCCTTTCAGCACTGTTTTTACTTGACTACATTTGTACAATGAATATCAAAATCAAACATATTTAGTACATTGGTACATAATTATGTTGTGAAACTATCTCATATGCTAACCTTTATGGATGCAGGTTAATTAGGTTAGATGTATGCCAGGATTTGTTTTCCTTTGGGTATTGTATTTAATAAAAGCCAAATCCTCGTAGATAGACACATTTACTTTCTTAATTGTTTTCTTTCTACGATTATTTATTTATCGCTTTTTGCATGTTCACTAAAATACGCATAATTCAAAAATGATTTATCATAACGTTGGAATATGGTAGCAAACCGCCTACTATAACTTAAATAATGATGAAATAAGTAACTTATCAGCATCAAAATCTCTATACTACAGTATCGATTAGGCTTAACAGATCTAAGTTGTACCAAATTTCTTGAAAGATTTTATACGAGTGGTGACTCTATATAATGTAAGCTAGAGGATCATGTCTCGAGTCTTCGAAATTTACATCACACCAATCAACCAATTTCGAGAACCTAGACACCACATATCACGAGGACAACTCCTCACGGTGACCGTGTGGGTAGAGAGTCATTCGCTCACAGCAATGCTTAGATTACTTGAGTCATACTCATGATAATAACCATATTTTTGCATGCATACCACAGTAACATGTCTAGCCTTCTCATAAAAGTCACACGCCACTTTTAGTTTAGAAAAGCTCCTTCCTTCTTAGAGTTGCAAGTTTGGTTACTCGAAGCTAATATGTTTCCTTTTTAGAAAAGTAGTCAACTCATCTTATTGCCTAGTGAGCTTGCTGTTATACCCCCCCAATCATACTTAACTATTTCTTGAAGAAAATGAATATCAAGGGATAAGGAAGCAATTGTTTCTTCTTAATCCTCATATCTCCTCACTAGTTCTTTGATGTTCTTTCATAATATTAAAGATTACCTAGGCGAATTCTTTAATTAACAAAGGGATTTCAGGATGTACCTCAGCTTGGGGACTTTTCCCTTTGTTTCGCTGATCATTGTTGCCATTTGAGGCTGATGCTAAGCTTTCACCTCTTTCACCATAATTCACTATCAAATAGAGGTTGGTGGAATCATTAGCTTCTTCATTAGTTGATGAAGATTCTTCAAAGTCGCTCCATGTGGCAACAAGTGACTCATTTTTCCTACCAAACTTCTTTTTGAATTTGTCCATTTTTTATTTAGGATGGGACAATTGGATATGACCCTTCTCTCCCCAGTAAAAGCACTTTATGTATTTGCTATATTCTTTTTTGTCATTCCTTAGCTTCTCTTCTATGTTGGGTTGGTTTCTTTTTACTGGGAAACTTCTTCTTATTGAATCTCCCATTTTCTTCATAAATTTCTCAAACTTTCTAGTTAGCATCGCCATTTGTTCATCTGAATCTTCTTCAATTCTTCGTCGGATGAATCAACTTTGAGCATAATTGCTCTGCTCTCTTTCTCCTTCCCCTTGCTTTCTTTGAATCATCATCAGATTTTCGCAGGGGCATATCCTAAGTTAGCAAGGTCCCTGTAAACTCACCATAGCTCTAGGTGTTCACATAATGAGCTTCCTAAATTTTTACTCTTCTTGGCATCCCACTCCTTTGTGAGGCTTCTCAGAATCTTCTTCACCATATCCTCCATGATGAAATTCTTACCTAATATCTTGAGTTCATTAATGATGTTAATGAATCTAGTATTCATGGATTGAATACCCTCACTAGCACTCATCTGGAACAATTCATATTCTTGGATCATCAAATTGATCTTCATCTCCTTGACTTTGTCAATCCCCTCATAGATGACTTCAAGCTTCCTCCATATCTCTGGTGCAATTTCACATACAAATTCCCTGTTTCGCTCAAACAAGTCTAAAACACAATATAAGTAATTGATGGTTGCCGCATTCTCTTTGAGAAGATTTAAGTTAGCATCATCATAATCCTCTCGATTGACAGGAACACATTCCCCATTCCTCATAATGGTAGGAATTCGGGGTCCTAATTCAATGGCTAGCCATGTTTGCATGCTTTACGATTAAATAATATTCTTCACATGATTTTCCATAATGAATAATGTTGGCCACAAATAGTGTAGGTCTGGTTACAGGCATTACTTCTATAAGGAGTGTTGTTTGCCTATGACCATGTGTGTAAGAGGGATTATTGTAAGTTATAGGATCTTTATACTCAAGAGTTGTGAATTCTTAAGTTGAGTAACTGATTTGATACAACTTGTTGGTTTGCTTAAGCTTAAATAATCATGTAGAGGGTTGTGAATGCTGATTTAATTTTATCTTTTAAGGTTTATAAAACTTTTTCCAAGTTACTTTAATGTATGCTGAGTTAAACGTGCTAAGTGCAGTTTAGGCTAAATTACAAACCACTCAGCTTGAGCTGACTTGGTTTGTTCACAAACTATGCTGAGTAAAATCTTACTCAACTCAAGATAGTTTGTAAGTAGATAAAAATAGATAGATAAATATGATGCTTGAGCCAAACTTGTCAAAGATAAAAGAAAAGCTAAAGATAGTGAACACCTCGAATTATCCTTGTTCGCTCCCTAGCCTACCTCTAGTCCTCGAATACCTTTTCTGAGTTTTAATCTACTAATGTTCTTTCCTTTAACTAGGCAGAGAAGCCTTTGACAGTGGGTAGGAGATATTACAGCAAAATCCTTCCTAGCTAACTACCTCTCAACTAGTTTGAGTACCCTTCTCAAACTGATACACACAAATGAGAATATAAATTATTACACATAGAGGAATTCAACTTATAGATAGTTGGTTCCTTTAAAAATGATCAACTTAGCTAGAATCTAAGCCTAATTTAATTTCTCTCTATTACAAACAGATTGGAAATTCGATGTTTTCTTTGGATTGCTTTATTCTGAATTTCAAAGGCTGTGATTGCTCTAACAGAGGTTTAGCTCTTTAGAAATTCAAGGTGATTCACCCAGTTGTAAATATCTTGTCCATGCTCTATTTATAGATTTTTATATATGTAGGAATCTGGAAGTAGCCATTGTAAACTTCTCATCTTAACTTTGCTCCCAAAAACTCTTCTCTTAACAACTTTGAAATCTATCATTTGAAATAGATTTAAAGATGTTTAGAGATAGCAATTTCAAACTTTAAGGTGTGATATTAATCTATTAATATATTTTTCATCAAAGACTCATTTCATCAAGCAATGCAAGTTGAGATAGGCACGCAAGATGCAACGTGTTAATCTAAGAATTGAAACTTTTGCTAACTTTGCAGATGGCGTAACGATGCTGGAAAACAATGAATGACAGAGGATCCTTAACTTGGATTTAAGTGAGGATATCCCAACATTTTGTACTGGAACCTTTTGGTTGTGAGGACCACATAAATATTCTTTTATTTTCATCACCAAATCCTTTTTCGAACTTGAAAACATCATTAAAGAATATTTTATTTTCACATGGGTGAAAATGCATGTTGTCTTTAATAGGTCAGCATCCCAAAGAGAACTAATCTTACACTGAGAGCAAATGAATAAATTTACTCAGCTTCTACTAGGTTATATCACATAAGCAATGCAACAAAAGTTAGTTAGCTTGACAACCTTTGTTACTCTAAGCCATAACTTAATTAAGCCTATGTCAAGCTGAGTTTCTTTCCTCAAGAAAACCTCAAGATGACTTACTTATTAGGAGTATACTTATTACCTAAATAATTTCACTATCCTAAGTAATATGTTATCTACAAAACTAAAGAATTGTGAACTACTATTAACATGGTTTCAACAAAAAGGACAAACATGGTGTTTTAACTAGTAGATCAATCAATTATCCTTATAGTATTATTGAAGATGTCCTAGTCAAGGAAAATAAATTTGTATTTCAGATAGATTATGTTATCCTAGACATTGCCTACAGAGAAAAGTGTCCAATCAACTTAGGATGACCTTTCATGGATACTGGAAAAGCACTAGTTGATATTTCGGTAGGGGAGATCAAATTGAGAATAGGTGATGAAGCTGTTGAGTTCAACACAGATAAAAGTCATGAAATTCCCAACGGATGTTGATGTTTACATGAAGTTAGATATTATCGATGCATGCATTCAAAAGTAATGTGGATGAATTATGTTCACAATCCATGTGTCGAGGAAATAAATTTTCCTTACTTATGAAGGAAGCCCAATTTTTCTAAAATATATAATATATATATACATATTAATAGAGTTTTTATTTCATATTACGTTATTTCTATTTTTGAAATATTAAATATTTTTCATGAAAAAGAAGAAAAATGTTCCTTATCACGATCTCGAGTTATTTCACGCTTATGTGTTTTGCCTTGGAATCATCCTCTTCGTGGATTTCCAAAATCACAATCGTGTCTCATTTTTCACAATAACGAATAGGTATTTTCCAGCAACTTTATTAATTGAAATTAAAGTGTTTAATCTAGAATGTTGTGAAATTGCCAAAAATGGCTAGTTTTTATTGTCCAACGGTCACATCTCATTATTTATTAGTTTTTGTCCTATTAAAATACATCTTTATGACATAGATTACTTCCCAATAGTCATATTCCATCAACAAAATTAATTTCTATCCTATTTAAGAAAGAAAAAAATTATTCATTCTTTACACTATACTTTCATCAAATCAAGTCATTCAATCAACAAAATTAATTTCTATCCTATTTAAGAAAGAAAAAAATTATTCATTCTTTACACTATACTTTCATCAAATCAAAACTCTCTTTGCAAAGGATTTTTTTCCTATTTTCCAATTTGTTAATCATGACTCCTAATAGTTCAAGCAAGAGAAGGAGGAAGAACATTCAAGAAAACTATGGATGTCCGTTTCCAATCTACCATAAAGAAGAAGGAGAGGCATATGAGAGAATTAAGGATTTCTTAATTCAAGTTACGCTCTTCTATAATTTTGATTTCTACATAAAGGTTGGCATTCATGAAGAAATTGATGAGATTTTCAAAATAGTGGTGTAAGAGAAATTCAATTACATGATATTTCCATTCCATAAAGATTGGGTTATAAAGTTTTTTACAACCTACCATGTTAGAGGAAAGTCAGCATTTGGTTTTTGACATGAAGGGAAAGATTTTATGGAGCAAAAATTGGATATGTCAATTGGTTTGGATTCCCTATAGAGATTCAGTATAGTGAAGAATTTGATGATGTGTTTTGAAAGAAGTTGACCAATCTGCATACTTTCTATCCGAAGAATTCTTCCAATTAATTGATTTTAAAGAATTCCATGTTATTCTTCCACAAGTTCTTTTTCCAAATTAGTTTACTTCTCCAAGAGATGATAAAGGTTACAAAGAAGGATTTGTACATTCTTGAAGCACCATTAATTTAGATCAAAGTAAATTTTTTGGATTTGATAACATAGCAATAGAGCGATGTGCTAATAATGCCAAAGAAAGAATAGGAGGAGCCAATTTAATTGCAGAATTATTTTTGGTGCAATGGGAGCATTTTCTTACCAAAAGAAAGATTTTGATAATTTTGAGTATATGGGAGGACTACACTTGAAAAAGGTTGGATTAGTTATGGAAGAAGATGGAGATTTTATCATATGAAGAAAGAACAAGGAAGTTAATAATTTCTGATTCTTCAAGTTCTCAAATGGTTTCTCGCTCTCAAACTTACCAAGAGACTCAAGTTGAAACTAAAAGTGAGGAGTGACTACTTGGAAGTAATGAAGATATAGAAGAAACTTCAAGTCAAGAGGCTTGGAGAGGAAAATTTGTTGACGATGTCAACAAAGCATTTATGGATATAGAAATAATTCAACAAGATGTTTGAGTAATGACAAAGTCAAACAACTCTTTAAACAAGAAGATGAGCATTTTCCTTTGAAAGGCAAACATTGAGATCTTGTCTAGTCCTCCGGACTCGCCTTTGAGTTAAATGGGTTTTATTTTCTTTATTTTTTTCTTTTTCTTTTTAAATTTTTTTTAATTCTAATGATTTGTTTTGTTTTCTCTTTTATATGTTTAATATGGTGTGACTCCACACAATGGGGACATTGTGTACTTTTAGTGTGGGGGGAGCAAATAAATTTATTTTTCCATATTGTGTTTTATTTTATTATGTGTTTAAAATAAAATCACAAAACGAAGAGCAAGTATTCTATTAAGTGTTTAACCATACCTTACTTATACTTTAATCTTGTTATAAGGTATAGTTGAAGTTTTTCTTTCAAGTTACTAATGTGTTATCATGATGAAGACATATATAAGTCATATTCAATCATTTGAGTAAAAGTGATGAGAGATGGATTTGTCTTAGATAAATATTTTTGAACAAGAACCAAGTTCTTAGAAACAGTTTTTGACATAGTATAAGTAAGTATATCCTTATGTTCTTGTGAAATATAAGTGCTAAGTATGTTTAGTATAATCTTTTGTGGTCATTGGATTTCTAATTGAATATGTCTATAATAGTATAAATATATATTTTTTACTTGTGTTTTATTTTACATCCCATAAGTATCAAGTATACTTAGGTATGAAGGCAACTATAGCCATAATACTGAAGGTATTGATCAATAAATGATGAGGGTATTGAGCGAAAAAATTGAGAGGATAACTAAAGAGCTAAGCAAAATAAGAGGAGTGATACAGAGCAAAAACTACAACCATTCATGAGAGGTAAAGATTATGCATAGCACATAAAATTGGTGCACATGCAAAAGATAATTGGTGCGAAAAAATCGATGTAATTGGCAAGCATGAAAAATTGGTGCATAAGAAGTGATATGAAGCATAAAAAATGCAATCACTTAAAAAATATATACTATATTAGTAAGAGTGGTATGGAGCATGAAATAAAACCACTAGAGTGTTTAGATATAAAAATGCCTTGAGATCAATATTGAGAGTGAGATTTTCTTTATCCTCTGTACTTAATGTTATATTTTAGAAGTAGTGAGATATTTGAGCAAGTAAGGACATCTACAATTTAGACATGACTTAGTAACTTTTCGATATAACAATAAGGTCTATATGCATTTGACTATACTTTACAATTGCCTACTTGAGTAAATATCTCTAAATTCTACTCCTTCTTCATGCATGTGGGAATATAAGCGGTTATCAAGTGTTGTTGTTTTGTATGATTTGTAAACTTGGAGAATTATCTACTTCATTCATTGTTATTACCTTAAGGACAAAGTAAAAGTTAAGTGTAAGGGTATGATAAGTGTCAAAACAACACTCTAGTATATTTTTCTTCACTAACAAGTATATTTTTATAGTTATTTTACTTTCATTAAAAAGATTTCATGTAGTATGTAGTTGTTTTTGTTGCAATTATAGGTTTAGGTGAAATTGAGAGGCAAATTACTTGGAATTGGAATTTAATGCAAAAAGTGTAGAAAAGATGCAAATGGATGCAATTTGCATACTAAGTATTAATGATTGGAATAAAGCTTGAAATGAACAAGTTTAGAAGAAGATTTCAAAGGAAATTCATGTTCGGGACACGACTAAAGACCCGTGCTCGTGATATTCAATGTAAAAGGAATAGTAGCATTTTATTCACAAAATCATGATCATGACATGCGAAAGTTAACTACAGAAATGTGAAACAACACAACTTTTCACCCCTATAAGGAGTGAAACAACACAACTTTTCACCACTATATAAAGATTTATTTTGGCTAGAAGATAAACAAAGAGATACAAATTATATGTCCTTTCAAAAATACAAGCAAAGACATCTTTTGTTCTTCGATATAAATTATATAAACTCAAGAGAAATCACTCTCTTATAGATTTCCGCTTATTCTTGAGAGCTTATTGTTATAGTGTACTTGCAAAACACTTATAAATAAAATCATTGTTCTTCATTATCTTCTTTATATGCAATAATTATGTGCTTTACAAAGGAGACAATTCATGCAAACCAAGATCGGAGTGAATAAAGACTATCAGTGTAGCAAGTCTGACAAACTTCAATGGAATACGGTTTGAATATTTGAGTTCTTGAATATTATAGTCACCTATATCCCCTTTATTTCTTTTCAGTTTTTATACTTTGTGTTTATTTGATTGATTTCATTTATAGGCTATGTGTTTAGTAAAGTTATAAGTTGTTATAGTTTATCACTTGTGTTCTACCATGTTGGGTAAGTTTTATCGCTTATAGTCACTTGTCATTTGTTCTTACTTTATGTATGTGAGTATAAAGGAAGATTGTCTAGCCAGAAAGATTATTGTATATGTATCTTATTTAAGATATTTAGGGAGGAGATGCTTGTCTAAGTAATATACGTTGTGATCACCACTATTAGGCATAAACCTTTATGATTAGGCTTCTTGCATGCTTACAAATAAGAACAATTGAACATTCATGAGTGTCATATAAAGGATATATCAAGAACTGGAACAAGTGTGTTATCTATTCGAGTATGGTTTCAATCATTGTTTATATATTTTCTATTACTTTAACTAACTCTGATTATTTTATTCTCATTTTTCATAACACAATATTGACGAACTCTCGCTTCCTCGTGAGATAGATATTACAACATCGCAACCGTACACTTACAGTTTCTGCTTTTGTATTGACTATCAATATTTATGACACCTATGTGATTTTGCACTTCTAAATAGGTGGTATAAGAGAAGCGAACAATGCTCTAGAAGGTAAATTAGCTAAGAATCCTACTCAGCCAGCAAGAGTAAGTGGTGATGAGGCTAATTTTACAACTAATGAAGCAACCACCACTAATAGAGATTAGGTCCTAGAGGACTCTAATGATTAATCCATTTTTTGGATAAGGGGATAAATAGAACTATGTATCCTTTTCACAAATCCAATACCGAGTTGGATGCGGCAGTTAAATGATAAGTGTATGATTACACATATTATCATGATATTTTCAATCATAAAACAATATGGTTTAGAGTCATTTTATACTTCATATAAAAGATTTCACGTGGTATGTAGTTATTTTTTATGCAAGTGCTGAAACTAGGTGAATCTTGGGAGTAAAATGATCAAAGATGGAATTCTATGTAAAAAGAGTGAAAAAGGAGCAAAAAGATGCATGGAACATACAGAAATGGTTCAAGATCGAAGCTTTCAAAGATCGCAAAGTTGCAAAGGAGAAACATCAAGAAAAACACATTTCACAATTGTGACACCCATTCATGGTCACGACTTGTTATTCTTTGTAAGCAGAAAGTTTCTAACCAATAATCATGAATGCGACACATATATCACGCTCGTGACTTGTGATGGTTATTGGTCAACTCTTTTCAACTACTAACCGCAGGATAAGAACGATCAACCACCATCATTTGTCAACCGAAAAGACACCTTTTAAAAGTGATCCAATCACGAAAAGGTGCCTTTCCATTGTGGATAAGGATGAATCTTTGCATCCAATCATATTGAAGTGATGAAACCCTTCGCTAATGGACACGACTCTTCGTTTGGATAGACTCAACCCTTCATACTCTATAAATAGGGTTCAAAATCAACCATTTTCGTGGGAACATATGGTGTGTGTTGAATGATAGTATGCATGATACACATTAGAGAATGAAAATATATCGATTTCACTACGTTAAAGTTGTAGTGAAAAAAAAGTATAAGTGATTTGATACTTATTTTGATCACTAGATTTCTACACAAATTCGAGCGATTGTTGTATGAGTGTAATTGCAAAGCACTTATCAATATTTCATTCTTCAACATTCATTTATTCGATATTAACAAAGAATAGCATCCTAGCGGAGGTTTTGTACGAGTCGAGACCGAATTTAAAGTAGAAGCAGAAATTGCGGGAATTAACGACTCCCATTAAAGAGTGGATACGGTTTGATTAACTTTAGCTTTCACTTGCATACCTTACAACTTTACTTTGTTTTCTACTTATACTTTCTATTTCAAAATTTATGATATGTCTATGTGTTATAACTAGCATTTCATCTTGCATCATTTATATTAATCAACTTATAAACTTTCGTGTTAACTTTAAGAGTGATTTCGGGGTTAACAAGATTGTGTATAGTCGCTGAATCTGTGATTATAATGCTATTTAGTGAGCTAATATTTTTGGAGTGGTAACTTACTAAATATGCCTATGTGAGAGCGACCCGTACTAAGCATAGTATTATTATTATCCAGGTTCTTATAAGTGTCATAATTCGTTTACCCTAGATTTAGAAAAGTCATCCCATGTGTTGCTCTATAGTGAATTATTGAATATTTGGGCATCTAGAATCGTGTTTGTTAAAGTTATCTAGTGTACGAAATATCCTTGATGATTTTGCATATTTTTCTCTTCTATACTTGTTCTTAGTGAATATCTATATAGTTTACATCTTCTCTAATCTGTTCATGCATCTGTTTATTCATAAGTCTACCATCCAAACCCTCTAATACAAATTATCTTATTTCATTGTTCCGTAACTCTAGTTGGTCCTTAGAACCGAACTCCTTCCTTGTGGGGTCGATATCTTTTAAAACTACATCGTAACTGTATACTTGCAATGGTCATCATTTTTCTATTTGATAAGCAGTATTGATAACACTTGGTCATATTTTGAACTTTTATTTATCAATAGAAAAGTGGGGAACAAGGTTTTTGGCACCGTTACCGAATATAAGCCTATCGGAATGAGTATAGTCAAAATCTTGCGATCATTAGACAAGTGTTGCTATCAACTAAATTGATGGGGTCGAGTAAGAAGAAGAAGGTTATCATGCTTGAATTTGACTAGCACACAAGCATCCCCTCTGGTAGAATGTATTTTTATGAATTTGAGAAGATTCGGGGGAGATTGTTGACCATAAGGATCCATCTCACTAGGGAGAGTACTAAGATTATGGTAGATAATTAAGATGGATACTATTCTAACATACTTGATGGAGTCGATAGCGCAACTAACAATTGTCTTCTTTGTTATCCCACCATCCAACATCCTAGCCAATGTTGTGGCTACTAAGGTGAAGGGGAGCCTAGATGCTACGATATCTCTTCTAAGTAACATCAATTGTACTCTAGTAGACTAAACTATACAAATACACATGTTTGGAGAAAAACAAGAATTAATAAAGCTTAGCACAAATAAGCTCTTGGTAGAGGTTTTTAGCAAGTTAGATTCTCACTCTTACATCCAGCACTACATCACAAGCATGGTTGAGAAGATGTAAGACCTTGTCAGCATGGTGGATAATAAGATAGAAAACATTGTTAAATTTTTTAATAAGCCTACCTCCATCCTTTAAGCCATATATAAACCAAAGCAAAATGATACATGTGATATGATCAAGTCTAACAACAAATAAATTATCATGGATTCTCAGAAGGTTCTCCTTGCTTCATTACTTAGATTCAATCTTTTGAAGGCTCATCAGTAGATCTAGAAAATGGTTAGCATGTGCATACAAAGTTGAACATAATTGTGGAAAAAGTGAATATGATGAAGGAGTAGATTTAGGCTTTGATGGACACTAGTTTGAAAGATGCTAAAGATATCAAATGCTCAATAAGAAACTTGAAAGCCTTAGGGCCAAGGAAAATAGAGATTGAAGCCCAACTGAAGACATCATTTCCAGCTGGATATTTTCGTCGACTGCTCCATTGTTTTCAACATTTTACTTGTCAAGGATTTGACTTAATTGCACATCTAACCAAGACCCACCATCTACTACCATCAGAGCTTAATGAGCAGGAGTAACTCTTCGATGATGGAAAGATGCAACTCGAAGATGAGATTGATCAAACTCTGATTAGAAAGAAGGATATTCATACACCTGATTTAGACTCTTTCAATATCTATCTTAATCAACTTGTGCAAGAATAGATATAAAAGGGGGAGAAAGTAGCAGCATCAGCTCAACAGAAAGCAAATTAATTTATTTCCAAAAAGATAAGAACAACGGCAATAACAACACTAGCACTAATAAAAACAACAGCAAAATCATCACAATCAATGTCAAAGAAAGAGATAACTAGTTGTAATTGTATAAGCAATAGTTGTAATAGATCGTTTTGTAAAAGCTTATTATAGGATATTACTTGTGTAATTTTTTAGTAATATATGAAAAAGTACAACTTTTATTTAAAGTTAAGAACTTTTTAACTTGCATTTTATTATTACTTGCTTAACTCAATTTTGCAAGAAACAACTAAGACTAAACATAGGAGAAGCTGATCAAAACAGGTCCCAATCATAAGAAGAGTTCACTCAGTAATGGGGAGCTTTTAGTTGACTGAAAGGAGATCATTCAGCATGGGGGAGTCTTTTTCACTACCAGGTATTTCATCTCAATAAATTCTAACTAAGTTAAATTTTCTTACTAATTAGTTTGTTATATGTTCCAAAATGGGGGAGATTATTGAACACAACTTAATATACTTCAAAGTATCTTGAATTATGGAATAATAAACTGACTAGGACAGTAAAATTAATAAGTTACTAAGTAGACTCTTAATGAAGTAGTTAGCTTGAGTTTAATTAAGGGAAACTAACTTAGCAAGCTGACTTATGCTTTTAATTAAGTTATGACTTGGGATACATTAAGATGCTTTATTGAGAGATTATGAAAAGCAAAAACAACTCAACATGAAGATTTTTTAAAGAAAGAAAACTTATCATGCATTATTTAAGTAAATGTTGTGATAACTTATATTAGATAATGTTTGACTTTAACTTATTCTATCAAAAAGAATATTCCAGTTTGATGCGTTTTAAGTTTCAAAAGGATTTGGCGCTGAAAACAAAAAAATATTCAAGTGGTCACAAAGGGAAAAAGGTGTTAATACGAAATGTTGGCATGTGATCACTATTGTTCAAGAATCTCCAATTCAACGCATTTCATTAATTTTGCGCAAATTTGCAATTTCACAATTCCAAATCAATTACAGAACTCTAGGCTACATCTCACACTCTCTTTATTAGAAAAATTAAGCTTGAAGATCAAGACTTAGAGAGAAATTAATTAACTATTTTAATCTCGTATTGTAACATTTAAATCCTCTATATCTTAATAGATTCGAGCCTATCTCACAACTAGAAGAAATTGGAGACCTAAAGAGAAGAGAAATTGAAGATCAAGTTTGGATGATAAATTGCCATGACTACTTTAGGATCTTTGTCAATAGATAGAGATTGAAGACTAAAGTTTCAACTTGGTGAATCACTTGAATTTTTAAGAGTTGAAACCTCTGCTTCAATCATCTTAGTATTCAAAATTTTTCAATCAAGGACATGTTGAATTCCAATCTATTTGTAATAGAGAGTTATGTAGACTTAAAAGAAAGCTAAATTATCAAATTGTTAAGAAATCAACACCTTTTATAAGTTGTGTTTCTATTATGTATTTCTTGATAAATTCAGTAATAGAAAATTTGATAAAGGTACTCAAATATGTTGGAAGGTTAGATAAGATTAGAAGGTACTAACTTGTAACTACCCATTGTCAAAGGCTTCTCTACCTATTTGAAGGTGTAAACACTAGTGGATTAAATTTTAGAAAGTGAATCTAGGAATCGAAGTAGGCAGTATCCGAAAAAAACAAAATTAGGTGTTTTATTTCCTTTACTCAACATCCTATATTGTGCAACATTTTATCACTCAACATAATATCCAACTTTTCTTTCTATTTAAACTAAGTATAAAACTTGTCTGTGCTGTGTAAGTTTTACTCAGCATCAACTTGAACAATACTGAGTTCAGTGTAAGGTGAGCAGTTTTGTATTTTACACTTAACTAATTTTCGCTCCATTTTTAAAACACCTTTATGAACCAACTTAACTTCATAATGCTTTAAGTAACCAAGTTTTTAACAGCTTAAAGTCATCAACGCCCCCTCCTTTGACTGATTGTACTAATCTTACATGTGAAACAATTTCAATAAATCATATATTATTTGATAACTAAGTAAAATATCACTAGACGCATGTATATCAAATGCCTGAAACCCAGGCGGAATAGGCCACCTTGGTGCATAGATGAAACTAAGCCAAATCTATCTTAAGGTCAGGGGGTTGGTTAAAATACTTGGTGAACTGCTTAGACCGCCTGTGTTTTTTATGGAATATAATCCAAATCAGATCCTATCTACTATGCTTTCTTTGCATGAAAAAAATTTATCCTAATTAGGACACTTCTTATTTAAGATTAATTTTTATCTTATTTAAGTGATATCATTTTTTTAGGTAAGTGTTCTATTTGGGATATAACTCCCTCTTCTTATCAGTAAAGGATTCATTCACTCCTATACAAAGGCCTCCTTGGGTCACTTCAAAGGTACATTATTCTTAACTCTAAAACTCCATGCCTCCTCTCTTAAATCTGGAGCTAACTTAAGCATCGGACATGATACACCAATCACACTAATACTCCCCCATAAAAAACCTTTATTTTGTATTAACTTTCAACCATCACAATGAGGATGTTGTGGAGTGAAAAAGATCGAAGAGTGGCGCATAGCAACAATTTTGTTGATTAATCTTTCATTGTTGCGGTGAGCATGGACTAAATTTACTTGCTCAAATGAGAATTTCAGTTTATCAAACAAAGTTACTTCTTTAGAAATCAAACCATGTCCCAAGATGGGAACGGTAGTGAGATCAACACCTATCAAGGAGAGAACTACCAAGGTTATGGTTTTTCTCCTCCCAACACAGTCACAACCTCCACCATAGACATGATCGTAAAATTTTGACTATATTCATTCTGATAGGCTTATATTCGGCAATGGTGCCAAAAAACTTGTTCCCTAATTTTCTACTGATAAGATAACAGTTCAGGTGCCAAAAAACTTGTTCCCCAATTTTCTACTGATAAGATAAAAGTTCAAAATAAGAACATGTGTTATCAATACCGATTATCAAATAGAAAAATAATGACCACTACAAGTATACAGTTACGATGCAGATTTAAAAGATATCGATCTCACAGGGAAGGAATTCAGTTCTAAGGACCAACTAAAGTTACGAAACAAAGAAATAAGATAATTTGTATTAGAGGGTTTGGATGGTAGACTGATGAATAGACAGATGCATGAATAGATTAGAGAAGATGAAACTATATAGATTTTCACTAAGAAAAAGTATATTAGAGAAAAATATGCAAAATCATTAAGGATATTTCATACACTAGATAACTTTAACAAACACGGTTCTAGACACCCAAATTTTCAATAATTCACCACAGTGTTATAATCATAGATCCAGTAATCATACAAAAACTTGTTAACCCTGAAATCACTCTTAGAGTTAACTCGAAAGCATATAACTTGATTAATATAAATGACGCAAGACGAAATACTCGTTATGATACATAGACATATCATAAATTTCAAAATAGAAATTATAAGTAGAAAACAAAGTAAAGTTGTAAGGTATGCAAGTGAAAGCTGAAGTTGATCAAACCATAACCACTCTTTAATGAGAGTCGTCAATTCTCGTAATTCCTGCGTCTACTTTGAATTCGGTCTCGACTCGTACAGAACCTACGCTAGAATGTTATTCTTTGTGAATATCGAATAAATGAATGTTGAAGAATGAAAACTTTTATTTATAAGTGCTTTGCAATTACACTCATACAACAATCAGTCGAATTTGTGTAGAAATCTAGTGATCGAAATAAGTATCAAATCACTTATACATATTTCTCATTATAACTTTGAACATAGAGAAATTGATATATTTTCATTCTCTAATGTGTATCACGCATACTATTATTCAACACACACTATATGCTCCCCACGAAAATGGTTGATTTTGAACCCTATTTATAGAGTACGAAGGGTTGTGTCTATCCAAACGAAGAGTCATGTCCATAGGCGAAGGTTTACATCACTTCAATATGATTGGATGCAAAGATTCATCCTTATCCACAATGGAAAGGCACCTTTTTGTGATTAGATCACTTCCAAAAGGTGTCTTTTAGGTTGATAGTTGATGGCGGTTGATCGTTCTAATCTGGTGGTTGGTAGTTGAAAAGAGTTGACCAATAACCGTCACAAGTCATGAGAGCGATATATGTGTCACGATTGTGACTATTGGTTGGAAACTTTCTGTTTGTGAAGAATAACAAGTCGTGACCACGAATGGTTGTCAAGATTGTGAAATGTGTTTTTCTTCATGTTTCTTCATTGCAACTTTACCGATCTTTGACAGCTTCGATCCTGTGCTATTTCCTTATGTTCCATGCATCTTTTTGCACCTTTTTCACTCTTTTTGCATAGAATTCCATCTTTGATAATTTTACTCCCAAGATTCACCTAATTTCTACACTTGCATCAAAAACAATTACATACCACGTGAAATCTTTTATATGAAGTATAAAATGACTTTAAACCATATCATTTTATAAGTAAAAATATCATGATAATAAGTGTAATTATACACTTATCAAGACACTTCTACAAAAGGAGCAAGCAATGTCCATACTAACACAATAAATGGAGAGAATCCTCTAATTGTATTGTAGCAAAAGTATAAAATGAAAATCTATCTTTAACATATACTAACTCTGGGCTAGTTTTTGGAGATCTAGACAAGGTAAGAATACAAGTCTTTAAGCATGAAGGGCTATGAGAAACCTCATCGATGAATTTGATACATCCACGCAAGGCTACATTCCTCATCTTTACTCCTATGTATCTTGCATGCCATTCACCCCAAACGTTTCCCATATCCAGTCCATTGACTAATTCAACTCTGATGATGATTGTATCCCATCCAGATTCTCATACACTAACAACCGTATTAGCAACCCCCCAATCGTATCAATCAACACAGTTAGCTCACCTCTAAAGCTTGGATATTTCTATGCAGTAGGGAAACACACCTTCAGGAGGAATTGATCAAGTCCTTAAAGCTATCAGAAACATGACATCTAGGAATGACTTAGAGCCTAAGCTTGAGTTAGTTGAAAAGGAAAAAAAGAAAAAGAATAAGATGGTGGAAAGTGATGATGATGCCTTAGAAATCAAGATGGATTCCAAAAGATAAGCAAAGGCATGTTTTATGAAATACATTATGTCATTCCAAGAGGCTTTAACCGCATTCAATCATTAACCTTTGAAGAAGAATATCATGGATGAGAAGCTACCAACCCTAATATTCTCATCGAATAATAAAAAATATACTAGCAAGGATGATCCCAACCTCCAGGTTCATGATTTCAAAAACTAAATGAAGATGTCCAGAGCAACAAAATCTTACATGTGCAGATATTTCTGATCCTCCATAGGCGGCCCCATAGCTAGATAGTTTACAATGTTGCCTACAAACTCAATCAGAATTTGGGTAATCTAAGTGAGTTATATTGTAAACACTTCTTAAACACCACCCTGACAAGTTCTTTTTCTGGAAAAATAAATGATATAGTGCAAGGATTGGATGAGTCTTTAAGAGATTTCATCAAACAGTTCAATGATGCATGCTTAGAATTAAGGAATCTTGATTTCAACACTACCAAAGAAGTCATGTTGCAAGGAACTAGGAATAATGATTTGAGACACTCTATCATAACCAGGCATCGGAATAACGTCTAATTGAAGTAGATGAGATGAACTCTATTGGAATGAGCGCAACAAAGAAAACTCTAGAATAGATGAAAGACCCCAATATGATGATATCAGTAGGAAAAAGAGTCGAGGTGGTTATAGCCGAGGCAACACTAATTACGATGATAGAGAAGATGTGGAAAAAACTAAGCTTAATGCTCCTCTGACCTAATTATTGATAGCCATCAATAAAACACCCTAAAAGAAAATTAGAAATTTCCCAAAATCCCTGGAGGACAAACTTTTGGGAGGGACTATGATAAATATTGTCTGTATTTAGAGCAAGAGCTCATGGTATTAATGATTGCAGGGTGTTAGCATATGTGGTGCACAATTTGATCAAAGCTAGAAATTGAGTTCACTAAGAAAGACAAGAAGATTGAGTTAGATGATTGAAAAGATGACAAGAAGATCCTGAGTTTGAATCTCCCAAAAAGAAGAGGAAAGTTATTGTTAACAGAAGCACAAACATAGAACTAAACGTAGAGATAAACAAACTTTATAAAAATAACTCCCTAGTGAAGAAGCCTCAAGCAGATCCAATTGTACTGAAGGCGCTGATAAAAATTTATAATATCAAATTAATTTTGGTGGATATAAGAAGATCAATGAACATAATCACGAAAAGCACGTTAGAGAAGTTGGAAATCCACCATTCCAGAATTCAGGTGGGTCACTCACCCTTATGTGTCTAAATGGCCAACCAATCTAACAGTTGTAATTGGGCGAGGTCACTCTGAAAGTGGACATGGGAGATCTACAACATATTTTCAGAGGAGAGGTAGTATTTTCTATGAAATGATGTTTCAGCAAGATTTAATTTCATCATGGGAAGGTAATTTTTAATAAAAATCACCTCACTAATAACTCACCTACACTTGGTATTATACATACTAACTAATAAGGGGATGGTAGTAGTAGTTTGGAACCCACAAGTTGTATTGGAATCTTACTTGGCATCCATTCAACGAGATCAAGAAGAAGTTGAGCTGTAAAGTACTCTAGCAAGTGAGCCAACCAAGGTATTGAAAGTCTAATGGTAGCGCTAGGGCAACTTGTAAAAATTGCTAAAAATCTTAACAGTTATACAAAGTTTGAAATCAGTAGTGTACTGATAGATAAACAACATACATTCTCCTCTTCCTTTGAAGATATGCTGGCAGTAAAGCCAGAAGTGGTAAAGCTTAAATTGAAACTTGATGTAAAGATCAAGCTACTTAAACAAAAGAAGCGAAAGCATGTGCCAGATCACTAGCAGGCCATTGAAGAGGAAGTTAATAAAATTGTTCAAAGCAGGGTACATTAGAGTTCACTATCATAAATGGTTAGGCAATGTTGTCCTTGTTAAAAACCCAATGGCTACAACTAGTTGTATGTAGACTTCAAAGACCTAAACAAAGCAATACCCAAGGATACCTATCCATTACTAAGCATGGATCAGCTAGTAAATTTGACAGTCTAATGTCATTATCCTCATAAAATTTGTTATATAAAGAATAAATTTATTATGACAATGGACAGCAAGATATCATTTGAGATTACTGAAAAATGATGATAAAATATAAATAAATAAATTTTCGATCTCAATTTTTTTCTGTCAGATTTTGAGGAGTCCATTAATTGAAATGTCCACCTCATATAGTTTTCTGGTCTTAATCTTCTATACATGAAATGCCAATAAATTTAAGTCACTTTACTCAATATAATTATTTTGACCAGTTGCATATAAGTTAATGGGTACATCTCTCAAAGTGATAGTGAAAGGTCATGAGGATAATACTCTAATAAAAAAAATTATTTTGGCACCTTATAATTTATATAATTATCTATTTATTAAATTTCAAAATATATTTCTAATAAAAATTTGTAAATGATAAGCTCTAAACTATTAGGTCTCGTTTGGTTGACGGAATGGAAAAGAATAGGAAATGAATGTAAAAATGTTAAATATGATACATAAGTCAGGCTTCAGAAGGAGTGGCTATTCCTTGTTTCCATGGGAGTCATAGAATAGCAAAGAGGAATAGCTATTCCATGATTTCCATGAAAATTAGGAAGAGAAATTACCTTCGACATCTAAATCATGCATCATAATTGATGTTTTTACATACACTTTCTGTTCTATTATATTCCGCCAACCAAACGAGCCATTAGTTCCATAACTTTTGAATTTTATCAAAAATAACAAGTCAAAACAAGAATTGAATATCTTTTACATTCATCTCCAATTTTACCAAACACATCACGTACGTTATCGCCTCCCTTATTTAAAAAATTCCTAGTTAATTACCTTGGAATGCGGCTTTGTATTAACCGATTATCATTGACAAGTTGGGATCCTTTGGTGGGCAAATTTAAGAAACGTCATACGAATTAGAGGGGTCGTTGTTTCTCATACGCTGGCCGCCTGGTTCTATTAAAATCGGTATTATCTTCCCTTCCAATCTACTTTATGTCATTACACAAGATGCCGTCGTCGATTAATGTAACTTTAACTAAGCTAATGAGGAATTTTTTATAGCGTGGTGACTCGAATTTAATGGGGATTTGCAAGATTAGTTGGGCAACCATTAATTTACCATATCGACTCGGGGGATTACACATTAGGGACTTTTCCTTAATAAATTCTAGTCTCCTTTTCATGTGGATTTGGAAAATTAGAAAGGCCAATCGGGATTCACTTTGGTACTCGCATTCTGTTGCTAGCTATGGCTTTGTATCTTGGATGGATTTAGCTAATGTGGATAGCTCTTCTTTGTCCCCTATTTGGCATTCGATTGTTATGTGTTGTGTCCATAATAAAGTTAAATGGGAAATATTTTCAGCTCATTGCCATGTAGGGATTGGAAATGGAATTTTATCATCTTTTTGGCATGATAATTGGATAGCGAATAAGCCATTACAACATCTCTTTCCAGACCTTTACTCATTATGCAACAATAAGCAATGTTCAACTTTATTTGGATGCACGACTGTTTTTGGCTCCAACTCTTTCAGCTGACTGTTTTGGAAGCGAAACCTACGACTTTCGCAGCGTGACCGCAACTGCCAACTTCGAATGTGGATCTGCCATTTAGTACTGAACCTCTACAGAACTAGTTTATTGTTTGTTGTTACTACCACTGAGCAGCCCTGTTTTGGTCTTGACGATGACATCTTTTACTGGGAGCTGCTAAAATAGTTCTTGGCAGCATCATTCTCCTACATTTTTCATCGCACATCTGTTTGGACAGCTCTTATGATTGATTTTAATTCGATTTGGTCCGCTTGTATCTTACAAAAAATTAAATTTTTTGGTTGGTTACTCTTCCATGGAAGATTAGCAACTCGTGTTTTTCTCTTTTCAAGAGGTTGTCTCACAAACAGCAATCTCATTTGTCCATTTTGTAGTGAAGTTGAAACGATTTATCATCTATTCCTTCTATGTCGATCAAGCTCTCGAGTTTTGATGGAGGCTCTTAAATGGTTGGAATTCCTTCCACCGATTCCTAATTCACTCTTGGGATTTTTCAACAATTGGCTAGCATTGTTTCGGCTGGGTAATTCTTATGACTTTGGGACATCTCTTTGGTTAATCATCAATTGGTCAATTTGGAAGTGTCACAACAAGTGGATATTTGAAGGAAAACTCGATAATGGTGATATTTTGGTGGCAAGTATTAATATTTGTTGGTTTTTGTTTCATTCTAATAGGCATAGCATTTGTTTAGCGTCCATTGACCTCTTTGTAAACCCGAGATTCACACTTTGTAATTAAGTTACTTTTCTCTTCTCTTGAATTGTAACTATTTTATTAATAAAAGAGAGACGGGAGTTTTGTAGGCAAACGGGGAAACCAACCTAGTTGGGGACCTCGCCCCGAAATTTTCTCTCACCTCATACTTTTAGCTTTCGGAAAGTTACACCGACTCTCCGGGAGTTTAAAAAAAAAAAACAAATTCAAACAAATATTTGTAACCAACAAAAATTAAAATCTAATAAATTGAATTCCACAGAAGAAAATTGTGTTGTATAAAAGACAAAACCCTCAATTTCAGGTAATAATAATCAATAAAAAGAAGACATCTCAAACGGCTAAACGTAAATAACGTAAAATCACATATTCCACCTTCTTAACTCCTCTAATTACTATCATTCTCTCCTTTTTTTAATCAATATTAGAAGAGTTCCAATTCACTCTTTACATTTTATTTCTATTTCCAATAACAAACAAATAAAAAATGAAGCTCAAGTCTTGGTTTTTGTTCCTTGTCATGGCCATTGCCTTGGTGGCCAAGCATTCGACTGCAGCTAACATCTCCCGTGAACTTGTGGGAGATGACATTGATGTTGATGAGGAGACGATGATGGATTCTGAGTCGAGCCGAAGAGTCCTAGCTGGCAGGACCAACAAATTCATTAGTTACGCTGCTCTTAAGGCGAATCAAGTTCCTTGCAATAAACGAGGTCGATCTTACTATGGTTGCAATATCCAAGATCGTAAAAAGGCTAACCCTTATCGCCGGGCTTGCACCCAAGCTACTAAGTGTTATAGGTACACTCATTGATTGAGATCTTTTGTTTTTGTAAGGGAAAGAAAACATTTTTTAAGAAAAATAATTATGTGTTTAATTTGTTCAAAGTTGAAAAAAACGAAATGATGATATAGGATGATGTTGGATTTGTGGATTTGATTTGGATTTTTTTGAGTATATTCGTTGTTGTTAATTGGCTACTCTTAAAGTTTTGGGTAATTTTATTTTATTTATGATTGTCGCTTCTTATGAATTATATATTATCAGGATATATGTACATTTATCGTCTCATTCCTTTTAATTTGTATGTGTCTATTTATATTTTTTAATTCTGTTCTGCATTGTATCTTCGATTTATTTAAAATTGATATTACTCAGACAAAATTAACAACAAATTAAAGCAATTTGATAAATACTCATGATTTCGAGTTCTTAAGTAATTTTACATTGAAATTCTAAATTGAAAGTAATTAATGCGTTATTCGTGAATCATGTGAATTCCAATTGTCACAATTAGTCAAAATAAAAGATCGCAACTATATACTTAAATTATTTTAATTTTTTACTTCCCTTGTTTTATTAAAAAGGAAACGAAAAATTTTTGATTCCATTCCAAAACTTGATACACAAATCTCATATACTTGCATATTTAGTATGTTTAGATTATAGGAGTGTTATATGTTTCACATTCATAAGCGATATTGAAAAAACATTAAATTTGAAAAAATTAATAAAAATTTAATTTTAAAAATTGCTCAAAATTGAACCCACAACTATCATCATCTTTATACCAATTGATTTACACTCAACAAATGTTTATCTCTCTTACACTGCAAACTAAAAAGAGAAAAAAAAGTTTATTTTGTCACTTTCTACTATAGGCTTTGGATGGTAATAGCAATATTTCTACATTTTTTCCGATAACAATATTGAACATGCATAATAGTGACAGGAACAATTTCTGCATTACATCTTTGAATTTTACAAAAAGCAAGAAATAGAAATGGAAAAAAAAAAAAAGATTTACCCCTGGCTGCTTCAAAGTTTTTTTCCCTGGCAAAAACAACCATGCATGTGGAGCAACATCTAAAGTAGATGTACATTTCTCAGCAGGCATCTTTCAAAAAACCATCTCCTTTGTCAAGTCTCTTCTGAAATAAATTGGAAACGCGAGTCACAAAAACTGAATTATTTTTAGGATGTGCCTAAAGATTGTAGGCTTGCATTATTAAGGACATAACAAAAAAATCAAATCCAAAGATGTGAATGGATCACATGTTCTTTATATTCCTTTTCGTCTCGATACTCAAAATTGCAGATGAGTGTTTATTTGGCACTGAAACTTTCGAAGAGTTTGAAACATTCATCCATGAAATTGCATTGCATGGCTCAAATTCCGAACTAATTGTGTAGTATAGAACCAAGGCAACTTATTGCTCTATTTAGCTTATTGCAATACATATAAAGAAGTTGGAAACCTTTTCATCTTTGTTTTGTGATTGTATTAGGATAGGCTGTGATAGAACTCCGTTTTTCACATTCTGAACATACGGCTGCACCTTCTCCTCCAAAAATCTCGTTTAACTGCAAATAAAAAATGATGTTCATCATTGGTGGGAATTGCAGGGAACGAAACAACATAACAACAGTTGCATAACTCCATCATTTTCTCGCAGACTATCAATGCAATTCAAATGAATAGTATTTTGAGAAAACCTACCGTTTCTTGGAGCCATTTAGTATCCCATTGTGCATCCAAAATTTTATCAGCGATTTCTCTTTGAGAATTCAGCAAAACGGTCATCTCACAAAACTTTTCTGGAATTTTAAGATCTTCCTCGCTTGATGATGACGCTTTCAGTTGAAGGTCAAGCTCTTAATAACAACATATGTAATTTTTGATCATACAGAAACAAGCAAGCACTAGTGCAGAAATGACCAATAAGATCGCACCATTTGGGAGGGTTTAAACAAAAACCATCCTTATAAATGTTAAAAAACGTGGAATGGGCAATACAGACAGTTCTTTAATTAGAACTGTCCGTATTGCTCAAATTTATAAGGACGGTTAATATATAAACCGTCCGTTAAATGTTATTAATTGAGGTAGTGAGCAATACAGACGGTTCTAATATAGGAACCGTCCATATTGCTCAATGTTTAATTAAATCCGTCAAGCAATACAAACGGTTTTAAATAAGAACCCTCGGTTTTGAAATCCCTAATTTAATTCCCCTACCTTTTTTCACTCTCTCTCCTTAGAAAATTTAGCAGCTCCCCTCCTCCATCGAAACTCTCTACAGTTCCTCCTCCTCCTTCGAAACTCTTAGCAGCTCCACCTCCACTCACCGGCGCCGCCTCTGTTGTTCTCTGGCACTACCTTCTTCTCCATCTCCCACGCCATGGTTCTTAGTTGGGTTTCATTCTCACCATGAGCAACGAAAACAAGGAGAGCATCACCATGCCCAATCTTACCATTGGTAATCTCTTATCTTCTAAAACCCTTGGGACCTTTTTTCTATCGGTTTCTTGAAATCTATGTTAATTATGTGCGTGTTTGATTTCTATTTGTTGTAGCTCTTAACGATGATGACCATCAAGGACTTGTGAATGCGCTCAAGGTTAGTTGAGGCTTCAGAAGTTTTGTTGAATTGTGTTATTCTCTATTTTAAGTTTAATTTGGGGAATTAGTTTTTATTTCGATTTAAAATGTGTTTCCTGGCTAATTTAGTTGTTCGTGGGGATTTGTTGTTAGGAGTGATGAATTTGATTACTGATTGAGTGTTGTTGTATTCGTTGCAGAATCTGTATCCGATGACTACTCAAATTCTTCCTGATATAATGGAAAACAGATCATAATTTGTGTTGAATTTTTTTTCGATCTTTGATAATTTCATTTTACCTTTTGTATTTGAATGAGGATTTTCATTTGTTTTGAATACAGGGCAAGAAAGTCAATTTATTTTAACCAGTTAGTGAATTTTTTACCCATGATTGAAGAGGTATGTGAATCTCCTATGTGGGATGGCAACAACATATCATGATTTGTGGTTCTATACTTTG